>CAUYRT010067839.1:0-25988 GCA_963574885.1 Lepilemur ruficaudatus | reverse complement strand
TGTCTTTTGTTCCTTTGGGTAGATGCCCAGTAATGGGATTGCTGGATCAAATGGTAGATCCACTTGTATCTCTTTGAGGTATCTCCATATTGCTTTCCACAGGGGTCGCACTAGTTTGCAGTCCCACCAGCAGTGTATGAGTATTCCTATCTCTCCACATCCACGCCAACATTTATTGTTTTGGGACTTTTTAATAAAGGCCACTCTCACTGGGGATAAGTGATATCTCATTGTGGTTTGGATTTGCATTTCCCTGGCGATTAGAGATGTTGAGCATTTTTTCATGTTTCTTGGCCATTATTCTGTCTTCTTTTGAAAGGTTTCTGTTCATGTCCTTTGCCCACTTTTTAATGGGGTGGTTTGATTTTTTTTCTTGCTGATTTGCCCGAGTTCTATACTGATTGCAGTTGCCAGCCCTTTGTCGAATTCGGGTGTTCCCTTGTAGCTACACAATGGATTGAGACAGGGCCCCTTGGCAGCAGTGCTGTGGTCTCTGCAGACTTATCAGTCAGTCCCAGTCTGCACCAGATCCTTGGAGAAGCCGCGGCTGCTACTCAGGAAACTTGGCACATGGTTGAAAGTAATTCTGGAGTCAGACAGGCCTGAGTTCAGGTCCTGCCTCTGCCCTCTGAGCTGCTCTCATCCCCAAACACCCTCCCGACACACCAGGAATAATGTTTGGCCGAATATCTGGGCGCCCCGTGGCCCAGTCAAGTTGACACGGAGAATCCCCATCACAGCACCCAGGGGCCCTGGGGCCACATCCTCACCTAGCACCTGCTCCGTAGACTGGCCACCGCCTTTGCGATTCACTTCTCAGGCGGCTGCAGAGTCACAACCAGGAGGGGGACCCAGGGCAGAGTTCAGCGTGCCCAAGGGCCACCTGGGCCCGGAGGACGTCCCAGCAGGTGTGAGCCACTCAGGGCTCCGCAAAGTTGGCCGGAGCAGGCAGGGAGTTGATAACTGCTCCGATCCTGTCTGGGGTTGAGGGAGAGACCCCAGGAGAGCTCTGGAGAGGAGGAGGAGGGGAGGAAGCTAAGCCTGTGGCTGCCAAGGCTGTCTGCCTCTTCATGTGTCCCCCAAAATCAGAGCTTTGGGGGGAAAGGCCTTGGCCCCAGCCAGGTTCTATTGTTGCTGTCTGTTTCTGTTTGGTTTGAAATGTTTGGCTGAAGTTTCCCAGACGAGCAGAGCTTTCAGAGAAAGGTCCTGTTTTTACCTGACCCTCCACAGCCCTGCCTGCTGGTGACACGTATATTTGTTTGGCTTATTTGGGGTGCCGGGGCACAGGAAGTGGGGGCAGTGTTTGGGGGCCGGCTGTGGGGTCTCCCCTCCAAGCAGCTCGCCCTCGTGGGAGCCCTGGCACTGCTCGTCTGGGCACATTTCTGGAAACCTGAACGCGGCTGTGGTCGGAGCTTCCTGGTGGCGTTCGCCGTCTGCGGCTGGTTCTGATCCAAGCGGGGCTCTTCGGGTCTGGGAAGGTTCTTGTCTTCCTTGCCAGCAGCTGGGTGTTTGCAGACGGTTGAGGTCCCGGTGGAAATCCCAGCACAAGCACAGACGTGGCGCCTGCTCCTGGGGCTCTGTTTTGACATGAATCGGAGCGCCGTCTCCCCGTCCATGCGCTCACCTCGCGGGCACGTGCTTCCGACGGGCGTCGCCATTCTGCTTCTGCAGCTCTGAACCAGGCTTGGCGTCTTCATGCCTTTCGGGCTGGCCCGATGTGCAGAAACGCGCCAAGGCCAGCCCGGGGTCCTGGCGCCCGGCACCCTGCCACCCTCTCGTCCCTGTCAGATGAACCAATTCATGGCTTTGGCTGCCAACTTATTCCTGCACTTTGTCACCCTCCCCATTGCAGCCCGACATTAAATTTCATCAGACTCTCACCCTCCAAAATGAAGGGCAGCCGTGGCTTCTGGTGGCCGCCCCCGCCACGGCATGCCACGCCGCACGGGGCAGCTGTTTGTCTGCCCGTCTCTGCTGCAGGAGGCTCTGAGCTCGGCAGGGCTCCACCAGCACCCCGTGTGCATGGGCTCCTCCCACATCCCGCATCCCGTCCTGTGACACGCGGCCACTCGGGAATCCGCGTACAGCCCCCGTCCCTCCTGCACTGCGAGCTCCCCAGCAGCGGCACGTGGGCAGGGATGTGCCTGGGTTTCTCGCCGTGGGATCCTCAGTGTGGCCCTGACGCACTTGAATAAATATGCTGTTCTTCCCCCAAGCTGTTGATCACATAATTCAGAGAGGCAGTGGCGTGGGGTGGGAGGTTTAGGGGTGGTCAGGACCCCTGGCCCTGGTCAGCCTATGGGTGTCACCTTGGGAAGTCACTTTTTTTCTTAGGGGTCCAGCTTTTTCATCTGCAAAAGGAGAGGGCTGACCTGGTGAGCCCCTTCCGCTTCGGCATTCTAGAGACAGGTGACTTGACAACAACGTACCTAGAGGTGAATCAGATTAAAGGCACAAAGAACAGTGTGTCATTTAATCACAGCAGAGATTTCGACTGTAATGTGAAGAAGCAGGCGTGTGTCATCAGACTCCATTAATTTGTCATTCCATTTGAGGTAGTATCTTCTTAGAAGTTAGGTTAAAAGCCAAAAGCCAAAAAAAGCTCCTGCCCTCTCCTAGATTAGGAAACCGTGGCGTCCCCACTGCCTGTGGCCCTGGCGGTTCTGCTCTGCCACCACCACTGCTGTGCCCTGGCCCTGGGCTGATCCCGGGCCCACCTCCTTGGAAAAGCACCTCCTTTATAACTCATTCAAAAACGTTAAAAAATTAAAAGGTAGTAAGAAAAAAACCTAGAATCTAGCAGAGGCCCACTTCCTAAGTACTGAGGAGAGAGGAAAATAGGGTGGAAACGTGGGCAGCTGCCCTGGGCGTTGTGAGGAAGAGACAAGGCTTCCGCAAACCGCTTCTGCAGAAAGATTAGCACAGACTAATCTCTGCGAGCGTGTGATCTCCCGGGAGGGCCACGTGCATCTCCCCAGTTGCAGGCTCAAGATGTGGTACCGTGGCTGGGGCTGGATCCACGGGGGACAGCAGTGCCACTGTAATGGGCACGCAGCATCCACACACAGAGCCTGGTCAAAGTCCGCACCCCATGGAGTGTTGCCTCGTAGGACAGGGCACATACAGTCCCCACGATGCCTTGTCTATGTCACACTAAAAATGCTTTTGTCTCTGCTCCTTTTCAGGGAGAAAACAGTGCATTGCTGCGGGCAGTCTTAAGTGTGGTTTCCGTGCCTGCCGGGTGACCCAGGCCACGGCCAGGCAGGATGGAGCCCCACTCACTGGTCGGAGATGGGTCGTCTGTGTCCTCACACCTTCGGAGGTCTAAGGTTGGGACTGTCAATGCCGAGTGTGGAAGAGGGGTGTGTGTGTCCACGCATGTACTTGCTCACCCGGAAGACAGAGCGTGGCCCTGAGCTCCTATGAGACACCCGGAAGTCGATGCTCCGGGCAGTGAGATATGCGGCCAGGTGTGAATGTAACAGGCAACACTGCACAAGAGAAAGAGGACTCTAGCCGGAGGGAGGGACGGCCACGTTGTCTGGAAGCATTACCTTCATTTTGTATTTGTGTCGGAAGAAATGTTCAGCTCTGGTGCAAATGACCGAGTGGCAGCAGACTGGGCCTGGCTCCCCAGGTCGGAATCCGGGGGACGCTTATAGGATCAGAGAGATTTGCTTTTTCCTTGGTGGGTGCAGGAGGAGTTCTGCCAGGAAGCGCACTACTAACAGCACTTGTCCAAGAGGGACCCATCGCTTTCCATTGTCATTTAAGCCACAGTTACTGATTCACTCGGACAAGACACGGGGCCGGTTCGACGTCTCTGGCTGAGCCTGACCTCGGGGCTTGCATCTCCAGTCTGAAGTCTTGTTTAATCCTTCATGCATAGTTCTGTCTTATTTTAATGACATCCTCTTGGCACACTCACTGCTGTCAGACTGAACGGCAAACAATAGCTTTGTGTTCACGAAAGCTGCCACGGCGCTGTGGATGAACCTCGGTTCTCTGAGGGGCTCCGCGAGGCAGGCGTCCAGAACAGGCCGTAGCTCCACCCGGCTCCCGCCAGCCCAGCTCCTCTGGGGGAGCTCCCGGCACGGCCCCACCGTGCACCTCCCTGGAAGAGCAGCCGCACGGGTCGGCCACGTAGGATATAAAGATGTGCACTGAGACGTGCCCAAATTCACGCCCACCGTGTTTATTTGGACCATCGTGATTTCGTATGTTGTATATACACGTATGGAGACCTGCGCTTGCCCTCTGTACCCACCGCAGACACTCCTAACCACAGCTCCTTAACAATTAAAAAACAGGCAAACTCTACAAGAAAGAAGCATGTAAATATGTATCAGTGCTTATGAAGTTGTTACTGTTTATATGTAAAAAGTATGCACATAGGAAAGGGAAAATGGCTCAATGAATGTTTCAAATAGTATCCCATCTACCAAGTTGCATTTGCGTCCCAGCTGTATTCCTGGAAGCACACGTTCAGGAGAAACGTCAGTTCCGCTCTTTAAGTATCATTGCTGTCATTCATACGCCGCATATATCTTGTTTTCATCGGACTGCATGCATCATTTCAGAGCTGGGCTTTTGCCAAAAAAGAAAAAAAAAAAAGGCAAACATGAGCATATATCACTGATTCTTCCTGGTCCAGGGAGCATCTGAAGAATTCAAATGTTTTAAAATAAGGTGCATTTTCTAAATTTTAGGCTATACCCTTTATTCTACACCAGTGGGCCAGGCTGAATTTCTTCCAAGTATTTGGGTCTCTTACTGCTAGCCCTTTGCACAGGGGAGGCTGTGTGTACACGCATCACCCCCAGCGAAGCAAGAGGAGGGACCCTGGAACGTTGCCAGGAGTGTTTACTGTGACATGAACATTCATATGACATTAGCAGTTGTCAACGTCATTACCGTGTCCACACACAGAACAACACACATGTTTTAGTTTGTCTAAACTAAAAACCCACACGAACTGCAGACTCCTCTGTTCATCTTACTGCTGAAGGACTGTGGCTGTTCCTAGAAGTCTCTGCCCTTGCAGAAGCTGTAGCCTTCAGGAAACCCGAGTGCCTTACCCGGCTGGGGACACCAACACAGGGAGGAGGGTGTGCCCGCGAGTGGGCTTGGAGGCATCGACCCACTGATCCACGTTTTCCATCACTCCGTCACTGAAACCTTAAAACGGATCGTGTGTTTCAACTCAGTAACGGAGTTAAGTTTAGGCTCAGGAAAATCATATTGTGAATATATGTATCAAATCATAGATTTGTTTACTGTATATTTTTTAAAAAGCTTTACTGTAAATTTATGCAAAAACTAACAGGACCTGTCTTCTCATGGCGGAATGCCAGGCAGCGTTTGTGTTCTCTGAAGCAATTCCCTCATAACCGCATTCTAACCGCGTGATGCCCTGTTCAGTGCTAAATAATATTCGAAGGCCTAGAATAGGTTTGTATGGTGTTCAACTACCAAATTTTACAAGTATTTTTGTATTGTGATTCCTATGATATATACCAGAGAATTTTTATCATTTGTAAATTATTGTACAGTTTTAATAAAAATCGTTTTAAATCTGAGAAGATCAAAGTCCCGTCAAAGGTATTAAAATTTGAACTGAGGGCTGTGTTGGCCACGTCGGTGTTTCTGGGCTCGTTCTGAGTAACTGCCTCCGCCCCAGCGGGGGGACCTGGGCCCTCTGCTCCTGCGGAGTGGGAGCTACAGGTGTCAGGTGTGTCTCCTCCAAATCACAGCACCTGCCTGGGGCGCCGTGGAGCAGGTTACCTGCTGCACCCAGCCGCTGGTGCTTACCAAACGTGACCCCAGGAAGAGGTCAAACGAGTCGGAAAAGGGAAAGGATTTCTGCACGTGAGCAAGAACATCTGGTCATGTCTGCTGTGACGTGGGGCACAGGTGAGTGAAGGACCTTTTGTCATCAGTCTGGGGAAGTGGAGACTGGAGGGGGAGTTGCTTTTGCAGCACCAGGACTCGAGGTCGCCGGGACCCTTAGTGTCTAAATTTAGTCTTTGAAATGCCGCCGAGCTAACAACGCAGAGGCCCAAATCCATTCCTTCAAATTCAGTCCTGCAGGGCTCAACAGAATGACAGCGTCGCGCCATGACCCCTGGTCCAGTCGAGATTTCCCTCTGCCCTGTCTCACCCCAAACCTGAACTCGGCTGGAAGGGCGGTCAGGAGCAGCTAGCGTGCGCGGATACCTCCGGCCGGCCGCACTCGCCCGCATGCCCGCGTTTCCTGTTTCCCAGTCAGGGCCTCCTTGCCTGGTGTGGGCCCGCCCGCGGGCCTGGAAATGTGGCCGGAGTCGGACAGACAGCGGTGTCTCCAGTGCGCTCCCCGCCCGCCCTTCCACTGCGGAGAGCGTGAGGCCGGAGCCCACGCGTGCCCCGAGGGCAAGCTGTCGCGCTCGGCTAGGACCCAGCGTGCGCGGGACCAGGCCGGGTTCAGCACCGCCGCGTGGACAGCGGCAGTTGCGCGCAGCGTGGCGGGGGCGGGGAGAGGACGAGGCTGCCAGGTCGGCACAGTCCACCTGCCGCGCAGACCCTCCTGCAGGAAGCTCGGACACCTGGCCGCCCGTCGCCCACCCCGCTATGGAGCCCGCGAGGCCTCCCGCCCATCCGAAGCTGGGCTGCGTCTTCCGGCCTGTGGAGGACGCCTGGGAGAACAAGACTCTGCAGCTGGGCGCGCTGGGCCGCAGAGACCCTCGGGTTGCCGAGCCCCACCCTGGAGCGCGTGGCGACTCTGAGAGACCCAGAGTGTCCCCGGCGGCCCCGCCAAGTTCCCGAGGGCAAACCAGAGAGGCCCAGTCCTGCGGCCCACAGCAGGTAGTGGCCACGGGACAGAGGCCCGGCGGAGGCGTCGGTGCCAGTGACCAGCGCACTAACGGGGAGGCCGCCCGGTCTTCCCCTCCCTGACGGACCTGGGACTTCTCTATCCTGCGACCACCCAGGACCATGGGTCTCTAGTCCGTCTTGGTCTCTGGGTAGCCGTCTGTGTGTGTCTGTTTTGCTATCTGTGTCTCTCCAACGTGTCCTATCCCTCCTCCCCCGTTTCGCGCGGCGCTCATGGAACAGGTCGCGGGGAGGCGTCTCCACCGCCTGGGCCCCCGTGTCAGCTCACAGCCCGGCGTTCAGGCCCCAGCCCGGGCCATCTGAGAGGGAGCCCGGCTTTGGCCAGACGCTGTCGCGGACGGGGCCTCTCCCAGAGCACCGCGGGTCCGGGTCTCAGATTGGTGCTGAGTCCCAGGGCCTCGGAGCCTCTGGTCGCCAGGGGCCTGGCGTTGCGCCCACGGCAGGGCAGAGGGGCGGGCGAGCCCAGGCAGGACATTGCCCGACCTCTCCCCCTCGCCTTCTCTGGCGCAAACTCCGCACACGCACCGGCCGGGACTGTCGCGGCCCTCTCGGCCCCTGTCCAGCAGCGTCTGCGGTGCGCCCGGGTGCAGCGGTCAGGGGGCGAGGCCGCGCTGGGGCACCGGGCTGGGGCTGGGCTGTGGAGCCGCGGGGAGCGGGCGGACCGGGGCGGGGCTGGAATGCAAAGGAGCCGCGCAGGGCCGGGGCGGGGCCTGGCCAGGCGGGGCCGGGGCCGGGGGGCGGGGCCGGAGCGGGTAGGACCCGAGCGGAGCGGGGCGGCCCCGCGCTCTCGCACTCGGACGCCCGGCGCCCCCACGCACGCGGCCAGCCCTGCGCGTTCCCCGCCCGCCCGCGCTCCTGTCGCTCCTGCCGGGACCCCAGGCCGCCCCGCCGGAGCCAGGCCGCGCGTGCAGACCCAGGCGGCGGCGCCGGCCCCAGGAGCAGGATGTCTTTCCAGGGCAAGAAGAGCATCCCTCGGATCACGGTGAGCCGGCTCCCCCGGCCCCGGGCCCCACTTCGTCCGGCACCCCTGTTCCCTCCGGAGTAGGGTCTGGACGTGGCGCGGAACCTCCTGGGCCTGCGCGGGCCCCTTGCGCGAGCCTCTCTCCGGGCGCGGGCGCTGCTGCCCGGCCGAGAGTACCGCGAGCGCTGCGCAGGGCGCGCAGGCCCCGGGCCGCCGACTTTCCGGGACCCCCTCTGCGCTCCGGCAGGGCCGGGGCCCCGCGAGCGGCCTGCTCCCCACAGAGCGGATGTCCCTTCCCCCGCGGAGGCCTGCGGCGAGGCGGGCGCGTCTGGCCTCGGAGCTCTGCGCGGGCCGGCGGGCGGAGGCGGCCCTTTGTTGGCCCGTGCTGGCCAGGAGGCGCGGTGCAGCCGGTGGGCCCCCTGCCCCTTGGACGCGCGGCGCCGCGTCGGGAGCTCTTTGTCCGAGACAAAGCTGTTCAGCCCCGGCCGCTCTGCCCCTCCGCTAAGCCGGGTCCGGACTCGGGGGAGGCGAGCACGGACTATCACTGACTGGGCGCCCAGCAGCCCCAGCCGTGGAGAGGAGAGACGCCCCCACACCGCGCGCAAGTGCCGGAGGGCGGGAGGGGCGGGAGGCCTCGCTTTTCTGGCAGAAAACAAAGCCTCCCACGCAGCGGCGAGGACGTGGGGAGGGGAGGGAGGCGCCTGGGGTCGTGGACCTTGGTGGGGGGCGTCCGCGGGGCATTGGAACCCACTCGACTTGGCCTCAGCAGGAGGGCCGGGGGTCTGGTCAGGCACTTCAGCCTCAGTGAGGGCTGTTGCAGATCGCTCCTTCTGGAGGTTCTTGCGGAGGTAGGAGCCCCTTCCCTCTCCCTTCCGAGGAGGGAAGGTGCCCACAGGGTGGTGCTGAGACAGGAGGTCCTGCCAGGCAGCTGGCAGCTGGGGTGGGGTTGAGGGTAGCAGGAGGACCCAGCCCACTCAGGCCAGGTGACCCTGTCGATGGTTTACCTTCAAGCTGGTGAGATGAGTGAGAAGAGCATGGACCATCTCCAGCTGCGTTTTCTTCCCACTCCAAACCCAGGAGGGGTCCCAGAGTCCAGTGCAGGTGCTGAGGCTTGGGCTGGATAGTAGTGAACCATGTCTCCACCTGCCCCAGGCTTCCTCCTCCCAGCTGGGTTTTCCTTGGGCTTCCTTGTGGGCAGGTTGGTCCAGTGGGGGGAGCGGGGAGGTGAGGGGAGGCCCTGCCAAGGGAAGTGAGTGGTCGTAAGGGGCCCGGGCTGGGGCCAGCGCTCAGCGGCACTGGGCATAGCGTCTGCAGGGCGCAGTAGGGAGGGCCCAGCGGCTGGGAATGGCCATCCTCAGAGCAGGGTCAGCCACCTTCCCCTGTGACGGGCCAGAGGGCAGATAGCTCAGCTCTGAGGTCCCAGTGTCTTCGCTGCCACCACCACCCAGCCCTGCCAGGAGGGCCGTCCCGGCTGCAGCAAATCAGTGGGCATGACTGACTTGTGGACGTTGCAGTGTGAATTTCATATCATGTTTACCAGTCGTGAGATACTCTACTTTTGATTTTTTTCAACCCATATAAAATTTAAAGGCCATTTTTAGCTCCGGGCTGTGGAAATAGGTGGAGGGCTGGCTGTGGCTGTGGGTGTTTGTGAGCCGTGGGGTTAGAGGCTCAGCCCCATCGGTACAGTCCTGCAGCAGCCCCGACAGCGATGGCCGCTCTGAGTGGGCGCTGCACCCTGGCGAGACGGTCATTCCTGCCTGGTCGGTTTCTAGGGAGGGCCGAGACCCAAGCCAGACAGTGGGGGGTGGGCAGTCTCGCCGCTGACACGCAGCCTTCGCCCCCCCCTGTGCTGCTCGCCCTGTTCTCCACCGAGCTCAGACCGCCACCCGCTGCCACGCACCATCCCACTCCAGACGCCCCACTTTCCGCCAGCTCCTCTCCTTCCCAACCATCTGGTAGGATTGTTACGAACGACCTACGGCTGCCGAGCGTCGGAATCAGTCCCTGTCTAAGGCTGCAGCTCTGCGCTGCTGGCGCCAGCCCATGAGGCTTGGGCCACGGACTCTGCTCCCCCGTGAAATGTCCCCTGCAGAGCTGGGACCCACGGCCACTCCAACTTCCCTCCTGCCCTCACCTGCCGCCTCTTGTACGCAAGTGCTGCCGGCCAACTCCCGGCCTCTCTGGAATCGCCTCTCCTCACCCCGCCGGGACCGTGGCCGGGGCCCTCATCTCACCCGACAGCCTCAGAAACCACCCACACAGTGACCAGGTTTCCCTTGTTAAACACCACGCTCTACTCTCCACACTGCATCCAAGGTGATCTCCTTAAAACATCGGTCAGGCCACAGTTAACACCTGCGTGAGGTCCCCAGTGGCAGTGGGCCCATAACTCCCCTGCCCAGTTCTGGGCCCTGCCCTGCCTGCCCCCTCACCCACCTACCCCCACCAAAGGATCCAGACCTCAGTCTCTTCTCAGGACTGATAAGAGCAACTCAAGCCCTTCCCTGCCGCAAGGCCTCTGCACAGGCTGCTCCTGGGCCCTGGCTGCACTGCCCCAGCGTCAGCCCTGCAGAGAGGCCCTGCCCTGCCCGGACCCAGCCTCGCCCCATGCGTCTCCTGTCGTGGCATGCCCAGCACTCTCTGCGTTTGTCTGTGGTGATCTATGCTCATGTGTTCCTGCCGTCACCAGTCTCCCATGCTGGGATGCCACCTCCGCGGTGCGGGCCGTGCCTGTGCCCGGCTCCCGGCCCCAGCACAGGCCCACAGCGTTCTGGCGGTGCCTCGGTGTGGGTAGAAGAGGGGGCAGCGTGGGAGGGCGTAGGCTTTGCTCACCTCTTCCCGCAGGCTGGGGCTTTGATCCAGTGGTAAAGTTGAAGCTGCAAATACGACCCATTGCGTTGCTGCACCGTCACCAACACCGGCTTGCCCTGGAGTCCCCACTTCGTCCCTGTGCCTTTAGCAAGGCCAGACTGCCTGGGCCACGGCTGCAGGGCTGTGTGGGACCGTGTGGGGTGGCAGCCGCCTTTAGGCACCCTCTGTCCCGTTCTTGGGGTTGGTAAACGGTTACAGGCTGTTGTGATCATTTCTGCGCCTAGACACGTGTCAGGATGTTTCCATGGTAACTCCGGAGGAAGAAGTTGCACTGAGGGTGTTGTTGAATAACTGAGTTTGGACGGAAATTATCCAATTTTTGTTCCCAATAGAGCGACCGCCTCCTGATCAAAGGTGGGAAGATCGTGAATGACGACCAGTCCTTCTACGCCGATCTGTACGTGGAGGACGGGTTGATAAAGTAAGTTCTGCATGAGCCTGTTTGCAGATCAAGTGTGCACACGGGTTACCTGGCGCCCAGGCAGTCTATTGTGGGTGAAATCCACGTAAATAGCCTGTTCTTTTCCAAACCCTGTCCTCTGGGGACAGGAATGTGGGTGCCTCTTGCGGTGAGTCCAACCAGCTGGTCAGAAGGTCAGAAGCAGGAGACTGCATCAGTGTTTCCTGGCTCGTGGGGGGTGTTGGGTAGATGCTGACCGACCCACCTGTCAGCGTCTCCATCTGTCCGGCTGCTCCACCACCAGTCAGTAAAGTAACCAGTGGGAAACCGAAGGGGTGTGAGGTCTGTGTGGGGCTGGCTCTTCCGCGGTGGCCATCTGAACCGCGCAGTGGGAGGCCTTGCCTAGAGCTGGTCCCAGTGAGTGGTCAGCTGTGCCACCCTCATCCTCCAGGACCAGAGCCCGAGCACACACACTGCTCGGCTCCGTTGCACTGCCAGGGCTGTTTCAGGAGCCGCCGCGGCCCCTCTGTGTCTGGTGACATCTCTCCCTGTCGCTTTCAGACAAATTGGGGAAAACCTCATCGTCCCCGGGGGCATCAAGATCATCGACGCCCACGGCCTGATGGTCCTGCCGGGCGGGGTGGACGTCCACACCCGGCTGCAGATGCCCGTCCTGGGCATGACCCCGGCCGACGACTTCTGCCAGGGCACTAAGGCCGCACTGGCCGGAGGGACCACCATGATCCGTGAGTGTCTGGGTCCGCGGGAGGGGCGGCGTCCGGCCCGGTTTCCCCCGTCCTCTGGCCAGGCTCGCATGTTAAGGGAGGTTTCCCACAGTGGGGAGAGTGTTCCTTTGCTGCATCTCAGTCTGAGAAACCCTGTGTCCCTTTGCTGTCCCCGTCTCTCAGGCTGGGTCATCGTGCCTCGGCCAGCTCTGGAGTGCTCCCGGGATTTCCAGGGAGCAAACGGATATGTGTCTAGTTATTATTTCCTGGGGACCCGTAGCTGTCCAAGGACCGGGGTCTAGAAGACCCAGTGCCCTGGACGAGGGGAGGGGCTGTGCCGTCTGAAACACCAGACTCGCGTCCGGCCCTGAGCCTCGTGCTTCTGAAGCATGATTCACAGAAGGCTCCTGCTTGTGGCCGGAAGCGTTAATGATGGAGGATGTGTTTTTCGAAAAAGGGTAAAAGCAGCGCCCACTATTGTCCCATCACAATGGCCAGTTAGCATTTCTGTCGTGCCACTGTGCGCCCGCCCAGGCTCCCTGCCACCTGCTAGCGTGCGTGCTCCCTTAGGCCCTCTGGACTCGGCAGAGGCGGGAGTGAGTCCACCCGCCTGCCGTGGACTTGTGTGTGGCAGGCTCAGGCCGGGATGAGACCCCAGAGCCCGGCCCTCCTGCACCGCGTGGCTTCACCTGTGTCAGCTCTCGGTGCCAAGCTCAGGCACCTCGGCCAGGCTCGAGAACTGGTCTCGAACCTGGTTGAACCTGGGTCCGCGGTTTTTTTAGCTGTGACGTCAGGTAACGCACCCTAGTTTTGTAGGTGGGACTTTGCTGATCTATGAAACTGGGGGAAGACTGTCCGGACAGGCGTGGGAGGACGGAGTGAGGTAGAGCGCAGGGATGGCTGTGTGCCTGGCGCGCGGTGAACGCTGTGGCCAGCGCCCCTGGTGCGGGGAGGACTCTGGTTACTTGGCCAGTGACGTTTAGCCGTTGCCAAGATCACAACTGGCTTTTGGCTTACTCAGCACCAAGGGAGACACACCCACAGTGGCCCAGCTTGTATTCTGACCACGGAGACTGGCCACTGCTCGGGCCCATCACAGTGGTGGCCAGGCTGGCCAGGACATCTGCACTGCTAGTGTCACCTGCCTCGTGCCAGAGCCGAGGCATCTGACAAGCCATGAGGGTCCCGCAGGGATGGAGGATGCCACAGGTGTGACGCTGGCTGCCGCCTCACCTGTCTTTCTCCCCCGCCAACCCAGGCTGCGCTGTGAGTGGCTGCAGGGAGCAGTGGGCCCTGCTTCCTCACGGCTGACTCACGACCTGCGTGACAGGGTGCACGGTGGCCCCGTGTCCCTAATGGGCACGCCTTCCTGGGGGGCCGCCCTCCGAGCTCTCTCCCGGTGCACCCAGGCACGGCCGTAAGCCGTGTTTGGACCTTGGGCGTGTGCGGGGTAGGTGGCACTGCCCAGACCTCGTGGACCTGGTGGGCACTCGGGAGACTGCCCGGCACCTGCTGTTTGGGGACGTGCCCAGCGCTGGGGTCCAGCACCTTGGATAGCACACGTCTTCCGCCTCACCCCGAGGCCTCCCTGAGGCTGGGGGGCAGGAGGCTGGCAAAGCCCCCACCCATGTGTGCTCCAGATGTGATGTGTCCATTGAGAGTGGGAGGCCTGAGCCGAGAGCTTTTCCTCTCTCTACCCCCCCACCTGCTCACAGGGAGGCTGGGACGTGGGACAGAAGACCCCTTGAGCACAGGAAGGAGGGTGCTCCTGGCAGCGTCAGCCCCTCCCCTGGGCCTCCCTGTGTCTTCCTCACACGCACCCTCTGGGTTCTTGAGAACATGAGCCCAGATCTCCTCGGAGGCAGCAGGGACCCCGTGGCTGGTAGGGGAGCCTGCTGACCACGCTGTCCCCGCAGTGGACCACGTGTTCCCCGACGCAGGCGGGAGCCTGCTGGCCGCCTATGAGCAGTGGCGGGAGCGAGCGGACGGCGCGGCCTGCTGCGACTACTCCCTGCACGTGGACGTTCCCCGCTGGCACGAGAGCATCAAGGAGGAGCTGGAGGCCCTGGTCAGGGACAAGGGTGAGCCGTGGCTCCCGCGGCCCTGGGCCAGGGGTGGCTGGAGGGACCTGGGCCCCTGTCTCGGGATAGCTTGGCCCTGCCGCTGAGCGCCCCCAGCCTGGCCCTGAACGCCGCCTGTCCTCACGGTGTTGCATGAGCATGCGCTGTGAGCCGGCGCGGCAGGCAGGACCCCGCAGGCAGCGGCGGATGTGTTGGACCCACACAGGGAGGGTCGGCGGCAGGGCACGGCCCGGGCCAGATTTCCTGTAGAGAGCAGGTGTCCCTTCCCACGTGGGGTCTGTGGATAGGTGTGAGTGGCTCTCACCTGCACCTGCCACTGGAGGAACAGTTGGTTCCTGCACCTAACAGGCCGGGGGAGCCAGGATGTGGCTGACTGTCCCCGCCCCCGCTTGCTAGGTGTCGGGGGGATGTGCTCACGGCAGGGAGGCTCCCTGGCTTGTCTGGCTGGTGGCGGCCGAGCCGCCTGAGCCCTCTTGCCTCTTCCCCAGGTGTGAACTCCTTCCTGGTCTTCATGGCTTACAAAGACAGGTGCCAGTGCACCGACGGCCAGGTAAGGGCAGGTGCAGGCGAGGGTGGCAGGTGAGCGTCAGGTCGCCGCTAGAGCAGTGCAGCCCACACAGGGCCCTGTTCGCGTCTCTTCCCAGATGTATGAGATCTTCAGCATCATCCGGGACCTGGGGGCCGTGGCCCAGGTGCACGCGGAGAATGGAGACATCGTGGAGGAGGTGCTGTGGGGTCGAGTTGGGGGTGGGGACCTGGGGGTGACCCCGATGACAGGCAGCGTGAGCACCTAATTCCACAAGATCTTGAGGAGAGAATATTAGGTGTATTGCAGTAAATGGCTCACCCAGGGTCAGAGGTCAAGCAGCCCGTGGGTTAGAGGGAGGCTTGGGGGGCTCTGGAAGCCACCGTACAAGGTTTTCCTTGTCATCACACTTCTTATCCAAAATACCCCAAAACTACAGTATCTCTGGCGGCTGGGACCGGGGGCAGCACCCAGGGTTGGGGCCAGCCTAAGCGCCCTGTCGGTTGGTCTGTTCAGGAGCAGAAGCGGCTACTGGAACTTGGCATCACTGGCCCCGAGGGCCACGTGCTCAGCCACCCCGAGGAGGTAGGTGTCGGCGCCCGCCGAGAGCACCACAGCGCCCAGAACAGACCATGGCCCACATAGCCACTGCCCCGGGCTGGGTGGACCTTGGCCCTGACTTCACGCCCTGGCAGGGCTTGGCCCTCCCAGTCGTCTAGGAACCAAATCGGCAGCCCCCGACCCCTGCCCCATGAGCACTGGTCACCCTGGCCTGGCCTTTACCTGGGGCCCAGAGGGCGAGAGTCAGGCCCTGGGACCACATGGTCAGCCCGTCCCTGGCAGCAGCCCCAGGCTGGGCGCTCACCCTGGCAGGGTCCCTGGGGTGACCCCCAAGTGGTCTGAGGCCCCCACCCCCACCATCCCCAGGTAGAGGCTGAGGCCGTGTACCGAGCCATCACCATCGCCAAGCAGGCCAACTGCCCGCTGTACGTCACCAAGGTCATGGGCAGGGGGGCAGCCGACACGATCGCCCAGGCCAAGCGCAGAGGTGAGTGCTGCCCCGGCTCGGGCTGGACTGGAGCCTCCAGCCTCACTGGGTCCAGGAGCAAAACATGGGCCGTTCGCCCCGTGCACAGGGGAGGGCAGAATGGCGGGAATGTGCGTGTCTCAGCGGGAACCTCAGTCCCACTGGGCCCCCTCCCCACCATGTCTGCCATGTGTCGGGAGCCGGGGGCACATCCCGAGTGCTGGGGTGCTCTCTGCCCACGGGCAGCCGGAGGCGGAATCTGCGGTGGCCAGCCTGGCTTCGGGGGGGTGGGGGTGGGCATGCAGCTGTGACCAGCAGGGGCTGGGCTGTGGGGGCCTCCAGACAGGCTGCTGAGCTCAGAGGATCTAGGGAGCCCCTGGACAGGGCCGGGGTGGGGTAAAGGGCCCAAAAGTGGGTAAATAAAGCAACGTCTCCAAGAAGCCCGTAGTCCAGGGTCTAATCTAGTTCCCACCCCTGCTGTCCCCAGCAAGTCTCACAAAGGGGACTCGTTCCCTGGGCTGCCTGAGGCCGTGGGGCCCTGCGTGGGGTGGGTGCACTCGGGGGGTGAAACAGAAACCCACCCGGTCACCTGGAGGAAGACAGGGAGGTCACGCCGGGCACGGGGGAGTGGAGTCCGCAGGACAAAGCCAGGAGCCCCTCCCACCACTGACAGCCGCTCTCCTGCGGGACCCCCACCCCACCCTGAGCCAGCTTATCCCCCCGCCATCCCCCTGGTGGGAGCAGCACGAGCCCTGAGCCAGAACCCCACAGCGAGGCCGTGGCCAGGGGACCCAGCCAGTGAGCGGCCGTGCAGACAGGCCGTGGCTGGAGTGCCTGGCTGGCCTGACCCCTGCTGCGGCTGTGGGTTCAGAGGGCACCTGCTGTCAGCTGCTCCGGACCCACTGTGGGACCTTCGGCTGACGTGTCTACCCAGGACGGAGGTGCTGCCCGGCCTTCTGCAGTGTTGGGCCTCCGAATGGGGACAGGGTGTCCCCAGCCAGGAAAGCGAGGGGCAGTTGGGGTGTCACCCCCTGCTCGGGCCCCTGTAACCCCACCCCCCATGCAGACCGGGATGGGGTGCTTCTCACGGGCTCTGCACTGCAGGGGTGGTTGTGTTTGGGGAGCCCATCACCGCCAGCCTGGGCACCGATGGCTCCCACTACTGGAGCAAGAACTGGGCCAAGGCTGCAGCCTTCGTCACGTCACCCCCCATTAGCCCCGACCCCAGCACGGCGGACCACCTCGCCTGCCTGATGTCCAGGTACGCCGGCACTCCCCGTGGCACCAGGTCGGCCTGCATGCTCCACGCCTGCCGTGGCTGCAGCCCACAGGTGGCCCGAGGCTCTAGGCCTTTTCTATAGAAACCCTGGGCCCCTGCAGAGCAGCCCAGGCAGTGGAGGGTGCAGGGTCCGAGCCTCTGGCCCCAGTTAGGGCTTCCCTCCTAGGAACTGTCTCCCACTCCATACCCCACTCAGGCCCTTCCCAGCTCTGTCTACACCCACCCTGCCCCGAGGCACCATCTCCGCCTGGTGTGGGTCTCCCAGACACCTCCAGTCCCCGTGGCTGTGCTGGCCAGGGTGGGGATCAGCAGGCCAGGACCTCTGGGCCCCTCTGACCCTGGCTTTTCTCCAGCGGGGACCTCCAGGTGACTGGCAGTGCCCACTGCACCTTCACCACTGCCCAGAAGGCCGTTGGCAAAGACAACTTCACGCTGATCCCCGAGGGCACCAACGGTGTGGAGGAGCGCATGTCTGTGGTCTGGGAGAAGTGCGTGGTGAGTACGGACCTGGCCGGGCACGTGGTCCACTGGCTGGGGCCATAGCGGAGCTCTGGCATTCCTCCAGAAAGAGCCCGTGACCAGCAAGTGCCAGGGGACAGGCTGAAGCATGCAGCCCTCAGGGCGCCACACCCCACCCAGATGCAGCCTGGCACGCAGAGCTCCCGACACCAGGTCCTGGTCCCCAGGGACAGCTATTACCGTCCCAGCAGATCCCAGGGTCACTCTGAGATGCATTTGCCCACGTGGGCTAGTGAGGGTAGGTCTTTGTCCCAAAACAGCAACACTCTGCGACATTAGTGCTCTCCTGACGGCCCGAGCGTCATCAGCCCCATCCCTCACTGCCTGCGCATCATCAGCCCCATCCCTCACTGCCCGCGCTCGGGCCCAGCCAGCATCCTGTGCCCACCCTTCAGCCCTGAGCACCCCCCTAGGCTGCCCCTGCCTCCCCAGCGAGACTGTCACAGCTCCTCAAGGGACACAGACATTGTCATTGAGGCCTTAGCATTTACCCACAAAGTGAGCACAAAAACAAACTTCATCCACAGGAAGGGTCCCCCGGGCAAATGTGGCTGAGATGGACTCTGACTCCCATGGGCAGTGGACCCTCCCCCAGCCAGGCTAAGGGTGAGGGTGAGGGCCATGATTGTAGGCCTTCCGTCCTACTGCCTGGGTGGTACCCTAGTGACCATCCATAGGAAAGCCCAGCGACCTGGTGACCGTCCACGTGAAAGCCCAGTGGCTATCCGTGTGAAAGCCCAGTGGCCTGGTGACTCTCCATGTGAAAGCCCAGTGGCCTCATGACCGTCCACGTGAAAGCCCAGTGGCCTCGTGACTGTCCACGTGAAAGCTCAGTGGCCTGGTGACCATCCATGTGAAAGCCCAGTGGCCTCATGACTGTCCACGTGAAAGCCCAGTGGCCTGTCCCCATGTAAGCCCAGACCAGCCCCCACCCTCAGCTCTGCCTCCTCTCTCCTCAGGCCTCGGGGAAGATGGATGAGAACGAGTTCGTCGCGGTGACCAGCACAAACGCTGCCAAAATCTTCAATATTTACCCCAGGAAGGGGCGCGTGGCTGTGGGCTCTGATGCCGACCTTGTCATCTGGAACCCCAAGGCCACGAAGATCATCTCTGCCAAGAGCCACAATCTGGTGAGAGGCCCACTGTCTGTCTTTGGGCCAGGCTGTGGCGGCTGGGGAGCCCCGAGGCAGCTTCCCCGGGAGTCCAGGGAGGGAGACCACGGCCGGCTGCCTGGCCCCCACGCAGCTCTCAGCGGCAGGGGCGTGTGGCTATGGCATCTCTGGTCCAATTGCGCAGAGAGGAGGCTGAGCCAGTGCAGTGCCACGTGCCTGCCCAGCTGGGGGAGGAGTGGCCCTTCCTGTATGCCCCCTCACGTCCCCTCTGCCCTCCTAACACAGGGCTGGGGATGGGCTCGTAGGTCGAGGGGCCGGTTCCTCCTGAATTTGGCCCCTTTGAGCTGTCCGCGTCACGCTGGGGGTCTCGGCGCAGGCACGCCAGGACTCCTGGGTGCGGGGCGGCCGCGGAGTGTGTGGGGAGCAGAAGGGGGTGGGGCTGGAAGGCCACACGTGGTGGCGCTGAACGCGGGCCTCTCTCTGCAGAACGTGGAGTACAACATCTTCGAGGGGGTTGAGTGCCGCGGAGCCCCCTCGGTGGTCGTGAGTCAGGGCAGGGTGGTGCTGGAGGACGGGACCCTGTTCGTCACCCCGGGTGCCGGCCGCTTCGTTCCCCGGAAGACCTTCCCAGACTTCGTCTACAAGAGGATAAAGGCTCGCAACCGGGTAAGCGCATCCTCGCCGGGCGGCGGTGAACTTGGTCCGGGGCGCAGGGAGCTGCTCCGTGTTCCTGCGGCTTTGCCTCCTGGGCCAGCCCCGGGTGGTCAGGAAGGCGGGTGGGGCCTGCCAGGGGCGGGAGGCGGGGAGGGGGATGGCTCCCAGCCACAACACCGGGGGTGGGGGACCTGCGTTCAGACCCCCCGGAATCCTCAGGCTTAACGCCCGACGCTTGTGCTCACCCTCCTCCCCTGCCCGCTGCCGCCCCGAGGGCAAGATCTGATCAGGGACCCGCAGGGTTGGACCTTGGGCCCTGCAGTCATACTCCAACCCCGAACCCTGAGCAAGATGCCACTGGAAACGCAGCACATCCGAGGGGCTGGCAGTGCAGGGACCCTCCATCCCAGGTCGCTCTGGGAAGCGCCTCTGGCCTTGGGGCCGTTTCAGGAAGGCCAGGACTAGGGCCTGATCTCGGGGATAGGAGGCGGCCACTCTGTGGGGCCAGTTTCCTCTTCCAGAAAGAGACCCTGTGCAGGCTGTCTCTGAGCGCTGCTCCTGCACTCGGGCACGCGTGGGGCACACGTGTGCAGGTGTGCGCAGGGAGCAGGGAGTGAGATCTGCACACGTGGGGAGCTGTAGGAGGGGGTGCACCCATGTGTGGGGAGGAAGGCCAGGAGGGGGCAGGCACGAGTGTGCGTGTGCGGTGGACGCCCCACTGGGGAACCGAAATTCCTGAGCCTGGCTCAGGAGGCCGCAGAGCAGAGCAGGCTGGGCCCTGCAGCTGCCTGCGGCCCAGCCCCTCATCCCAGCCCCTGGCCCCTAGCTGGCGGAGATCCATGGCGTGCCCCGCGGGCTCTACGACGGGCCAGTCCATGAGGTGATGGTGCCAGCCAAGCCGGGGGGCGGCACCCCGGCCCGAGCATCCTGCCCAGGAAAGATCGCGATCCCAGCCGTGCGCAACCTGCACCAGTCGGGGTTCAGCCTGTCTGGTGAGTGGAGCCTGGGGCTGGGCGGCCAGTGGGGGGATGGCGGGGCCTGGGAAGCCTGGCTGGGGAAGCCCTTCCTGCCCAGCACCCGCCCCTGTCTGGACTCAAGCATGATGGGTCGGGGCTGCCACGCTGAGCCCAGGGGAGGTGAGGGGCCTGTGCAGAGGTCCAAGGGTCACGTGGGGGGCAGCTCCCGAGCCTGGCCAGGGCAGGGTGGAGAGCGAGGGTGAGGAGAGCCACATCTGCCGTGCAGACCCTGGCACCAGGCCCCCGGCACATACAGCTCCAGGCTCAGGGAGGTGACGGTGGCCGCACTGGCCTCCTGGGGACCTGGGTGGGCACTGTCTGGATGCCAGGGGCAGCCTTGAGGGGACGCAGTGGCCTGGCCTGGCTTCTCCTCTGGGGACAGGGCCGACGCCTGCAGGATGAGCCTCAAGCTGTGGTCCCTGCAGGTCTTAGGGACCCCGCGGGCACTTCCTGTGCGCCCAGCCCAGGGGTGGGCACGGCCACGTGGGTGTGGGTGGGCGGGGGCCCTCCCGTGGAGCCGCTTCCCCTGCCCACCGCCCTCTCCGCAGGGTCTCAGGCGGACGACCACATTGCCCGGCGCACGGCCCAGAAGATCATGGCGCCCCCCGGCGGGCACTCGAACATCACCTCCCTTTCCTAGACGCCCTCCACCTCGGCAGGTGCCGCGCCGTGGGCCAACTGCGGGGCTGGCTGCTGCCCCCTGTGGCATTCCCTGTAGAAGCTGTTCTAGAAGGTGCTCGGCCTTGCCCCCCCTCCCTACCCCTCCCCACCAAGCTCTCCTTCTGGGGTCCCAGGTCCCGCTGTGAGGAACCTCCTTGAGGGCTGAGTTTGGCGGGATTTCACTGCCAGGGCGAGGAGGCTGGACGCAGCAGGGATGGCTGCGGCGGCCGGGCCGGGTGCTAGCGGAGGGCCCACCGCCAGCAGTGGTGCGGGACCCCCAGGTGCATCACAGAGCACAGGGGGACAGCTGGGGGGCCACCTCCTCCCCACTGCCAGGCCCTGCTCCCGCCAGCTCCCGGGAGGCCAGCGCGGGCCACAGCGCAGGGCGGCCCTCCCCCCGCGGAGGGGCTGAGACGTCAGGGCCATTGGGTAGGGACGCCTGTGCACATTCCCAGGGACCAAACCTGAGCTCTTGTAGAAATGTCACGGTCCTTTAGCTGAGAGGCTCCTTTTATCACAAAACGTGTATTTCAATAGGTTTATAGAGTAGTTTTGTACTGAGGACGCCGCAGCCAGACCCTGTGCATGCCACCCAGTGCGGGCGGGCGTCTGATGCGAATCGTGTCAATTAAAGCCATCAGGTTAGAAGCCGCCTGTGCGTGGAGACCCCCTGCGCCATCTCCTGCAAGGGGAAGCCCCTGCCCCCGTGCATCCCGCGGGGCAGGCAGGGCTGGGCTGGGTGGTGGGGGAAAGGGGGGACCCCCAAATTCTGTCTGAACGGCCCAGCCTCCCAGCAGGTTAGGGGCAGCGTGGTGCCCAGCAAGGCAAAGCAGACGCAGGCCCAGATGCAGAACTTTCTATAAGTCAGAACTGCTGGGCTGGCCTCCTGGCCTCAGCCTCTTTCTCATAAAGCTGGCGCCAGTTCTGTGCCCCAGCAGCGGGATGTTCCCAGAGCGGTGTCCTCACACCGCGGGCAGGGCCTGGCACTGTGCCCCACACCGCACGCTGCAGTTCTCAGTGGTGACCAAGGAGCCCTTCCCGCCGCAGTCTCTGGGGGCCAGAAGGGCCCATCTTTGATTGAACACGGCTTTGCGTGAGCTGTGCTGTCCGGGAAGCTGCCCCGAGAGCCCCTCCCAGTATCCAGCTCCTGCCTCCTGGGGCCCCTGTGAGGCTGATGCCCACTGCACCAGGGTCCCCCGAGACCCTGCCAGGTGAGCAAGGGAGCCGATGATGCCCTTATCCTGCTGGCATCTCGGGGAAGGGGCAGGCGCGCTGTCCCCGTGGTCCCTAGTCACACATCGAGGTGCACTTCTGTACGTAGCCTCAAACCTCCGACACCACCAGGTTTCCACCAGGAACTCCTCTCCCTGGGCCTCTTCGGTGGTGACACGGGCTGCGTGTGCGCACACTGCGAGCTGCTCGGGCGGCCTCAAGGCCTGATGGTCAGTCTCTGCACTCGGACTCCTAACCCCACTCCTGGCAGAACCAGCTCCTCCCCACACACTCTGTCATTTGGGCCCCGCTCATCTCACAGCCTGGCTGGGGTGGAGCCAGGCTCCCGGCACAGGCCTGCGTGCCCCGTGGCCGGCTGTCCTGGGAGGGGGCATGGACGTAGCCTGGCTGGAGCCCTGGGCTGACAGGGCTGAGCTGTCCCATTGGGGGATAGGAGAGGGAGGGGTCCCCCGGAGGGCCCAGTACTGCCAGCCCCGCGGCTCCTCCACACCCTCCAGCAGCCGTCCAAGGCCACAGCTCTGACGTTCCGTGGCTTTGCCCTGAGCAGCCACATGCCCTCTGAGTCACAGCCAGACTCTGTGTCCCTTGGCAGGCATAGGAACATGCACAGAACACGCGATGCGGAATAGCTCTTTTATTGTGATTCAGAGGTGAAAACTATACAGAAACAGCAGAAATTGCCAGAACAATTCTTATCTCTAGAAAACACTCTTCACCTTCCCACTCATGACCCTCCACCGAGAATTGAGCAGAGTCTGGGTCCACCCACCGCTGGGACAGGAGGCTCACGCTGGGTGGCCCAGCGGCAGGGCTGTGGGGACCGGGGCTATGTACAGTCTCCAGCCTGCACCACACCAGAGGGCCCTGGGCTCCCACCCAGCTGTGGCCCCTATGACCCACCAGCCAGCGGTGACAGGGCCCCCAGGAGAGGCCAGGGTGGGCAGCCGTGCCCCTCTCCACTGTTGCAGGTCCCCCAGGGCCCAAGTGGCACCGGCCCTTTCTGCTCTCAACGGGCACCACCACTAGCCAAGGTACAAAATGTGGCTGGGCACCGTGGGCACCACCAGCCTGGGACCACTGGGGGGATGTAGACATGGGTATCTGCCCGCTGTGCCTGCCCCCGGCAGACCCGGGCCCCAAAGCCACCTGAGCAGTAACTGTTCACGGGCACCAGACCAGAGGCCTAGCTGCTCCCGGCCGAGGGGCAGATGGAGCCACACATGGGCAGGGCGGAACGCTCCACCTCGCTGTCCTCCGCGGGCTCCATGGCGTCCCTTGTCTCGGGGCTGGGAAGAGGCTCGTTCGCGAGGTCCTGGCTCCTCTTCAGCCTGGGGGGGCAGAGACACAGGAGGGGCCTATGTGTCTGCCAAGCTGCCCCGGGACACTTCCTACTGCTGGTTCCATGATTTGCCCAAGGACTCACGGAACATGTCCCTCAGTGACATGACCTGGGTGGTGTCTGGGGAAGCGCTTGCTCTGGGACCTCTGGGCACAGCAGGCAGCCTGGGAGCCCCACAGCACCCGCCTGACTCTGGTGGACTGGGGCGGTGGCCGAGGGTCCCAGCTCACTTCCAGCTGGAAGCTGCAGGGGGCCGGACTCGGCATGTGCGGCAGGGTAGCTTTGCAAAGCGCTCGGCTGAGTCCTGCCCCTCACCTGGCCCTCTGATCCCCAGAGTGGGCAGTGGTCTCCCCAGTCCTCGCACACTGTCCTTCCTGGCCACAGCACAGAGCCACCCCCACCACCAGGAGGCTCTCCCTGCCTGCCTGGACAGTGGGAGTGTGCACCCCCCCAACTGGTCATCTGTGCCCATTCTGTCCCATAGTACCTGACGCTCAGAAAAGCTCTGCTGTGTGTGTGAGTAACCGAGCAAGTGTGTGCCTGAATGGTGGGAATCGTGGCTCTGACAGGGTGGCCCTGGAAGCCACCAGCCCTCACCTGGGCCATGTGCCACATCTCTCCCTAGGACAGTCTGGCCACCGGCCCCATTTGGAACTAAAACATTCCTGGGAAGCCCCTACCCTATGCAAGAGCCTGAACCGGGACCTCCCACTGCTCAAAGCCCCAGAGACAGTGAGGTCAGGCCATGCAGCTGCAGGGTCAGCATTTGGGCAGCCAGCGTCCCTTCTCTCTGCCACCACCAGCTCCAACACACACACTCACTTTTCTCTGTTGAAAATGACAAAGTCTTGCTGGATGGCGTCGAGGCAGTCCTGAAGGTACTCGTTCTCCTGGGAACAGAAGAACACACAAGGGGGTTTGTTAGGGACATCAGCGGGACCATGGCAGAGCCACCCTGCTGGACTCCTCTGCCCTCCCCATCCTGTCTCCCCACTCACCTGCTGGGTCGTCACAGTCCCTCCCTTGTCCCTGGTACACAAATAAATCCCCGGGCCACGGCCTATTCCTGGGGCACCTGCCCTGAGAAGGTGGTCTCAGGGACCGTCCTGCGAAGCCACCCTCAGGAAAGGGGTTTGGACTTGGGCTGCCTTTGGCCAGATGCACATGGACCCCGTAATTGCTGGCACAAAGCACGATAGGGGTCTGGTCCCCTGGGGTGCGTAGGGAGGGGTGCAGTGGACGGGTGTGCCAGCCCCTACAGCAGCCTTGGCGCCGGCGAGATGCAGGGCAAGGGCAACTGGGGACTGCGGCTCTCGGTGGTCGCCGAGGGTCACCGGCAGAGCACAGGCAAATATGGCTCAGTGCAGCCTGAGGCTCGGCATGAATCAGAGTCCTCCGGGGCCCTGTCCAGAGAGCCCCTCGCCTCCTGTGGCTAGGACAGACCACATCAAGGGCCACGCTCGGTGAGCAGAGCAGAACTTGCGAGAGGGCTAGATCCACAGCCTCGGAAGGTCCCTGTGCACAACAGCCCAGGCCCTGGCGGGAAGCTGGACTCAGATAGCTGGGCTGGAATGGGAGCAGATGCGCATGCAGATGTTGGCCCAGCCCTCCCACACACACGCTGTGCGGGCAGCAGGGGCCCCTCCTCGCCAGGGAAAAGCAGCATCCCAGCAGCGCCCCTTCCCGCAGACCACGCAGGGGACACAACCACAGTGGACTCCTTGCAAGACACACCAGCCCCTCAGGCTCTGCCTCCACCAGCTCAGCGGGATGCTGAGGTGGGGGGCAGCGTGCGAGGCTGGGAAGGGGGGTCTGCCGAGGGAAGGGAAATGTAAGATGCACCCCGTCAGGAAAGTCTGGCAGCTCCCCAAAATGTTACGCATAGAGGTGCCACGTGACCCAGCGGTCACACTTCCAGGTGTTTCCGAGAAAAATGAAACATATCAGTGCAAAGACTCATACGTGAGAACTCACAGCAGCCGTGGGTCGGCAGAATCAACACTGTTAAAATGTCTATACTGCCCAAAGTGATCTGCAGATTCAATGCAGTCCCTATTAAAATTCTAACATCATTTTTCATAGATATAGAAAAAATAATTTTACACTCTGTATGGAACCAGAGAAGACCCGTATAGCAAAAGCAATCCTAGGCAATAACAACAAAATGGGAGGTATCAATTTACCAGACTTCAACTATACTACAAGGCTATAGTAATTAAAACATCTTGGGAATGGCACAAGAACAGGGACATTGACCAGTGGAACAGAACAGAGAACCCAGATATAAAACCATCTTCATATAGCCATGTAAACTTTGATAAAGCAGACAAAAACATACACTGGGGAAAAGAATCCTTATGCAACAAACGGTGCTGGGGAAACTGGATAGCCACACACTGAAGACTGAAACAGGATCCACACCTTTCACCTCTCACAAAAATCAACTCACGCTGGGTAACAGACTTAAACCTAAGGTGTGAAACTATTAGAATTCTAGAGGGAAACGTTGGAAATACTCTTCTAGACATTGGCCTAAGCAAAGAATTTATGAAGACCCCAAAGGCAACCACAGCATCAACAAAAATAAATAAATGGGAACTGATCAAATTAAAAAGCCTTTGCACAGCCAAAGAAACTGTCATGAGAGCAAACAGACGACCTACAGAATGGGAGAAAATTTTCGCATGCTGCACGTCCAATAAAGGGCTAATAACT
>CAUYRT010067837.1:0-25335 GCA_963574885.1 Lepilemur ruficaudatus | reverse complement strand
GGGGGCAGTGTGGACATGGACCTCCCTGGCAGTGACTAGTTCCCAGGCATGGAAGTAGCGAGAAAGAAGAGAAACAAGGGTGAATTCAGAGTTAGAGACATTGAAGGCTGAGCTAAGCTTTCTAAACTCTTTTTTTTTTTTTAAGAGATAGGATCTTACTCTGTCACTCAGGCCAGAGTACAGTGGTGCGATCATTGCTCACTGCAGCCTTGAACTCCTGGGCTCAAGTGATCCTCTTGCCTCCGCCTCCCTAGTAGCTGGGACTACAAGCATGTGCCACCATGCCCGGCTAATTTTTTCTATTTTTAGTAGGAATAGGATCTCGCTGTGTTACCCAGAGTGGTCTTGAACTTCTGGCCTCAAGCGATCCTCCCACCTTGGCCTCCCAAAGTACTGGGATTATAGGTGTGAGCCACTTTGCCTGGCTAAACACTCTTTTAGGCAGCTAGTTACATAGTCCCTATGTTAAAAGATGAACTTAAGCACGCAGAAATTCTAATGAGTTTACTTGAGCAGACAGTGATTCATGAATCGGGCAGAGCCAGATTGCAAGAGATTGGGCTCCACCCGGGGGGCAAGAGGGGAAAACTTGTATAAGGTGTTAGAGGAAGCAAGAGAAAGAAAATACACTTGATGGGTTAAAGTGGAAAGTTTCTCTAGTTGGAGCTTAGTTTGGCCGTTTCTGACTCGTTAAGCTTAAATTTCGTTTTACTATTTAAGTTGAGTTGGGCTTTGGTTTGCTTACATAGGAACTCAAGGCGCTAGAGCAGTCTCAGCCTAACACCTCTCTCTTAATTTTTTTTAAGTACCTACTTAGCCACAAGCCCCACACTACTCTTTGTCTTAGCTGTAAGTAATAATAATAGTAGCAAGAATTTCTCTAGCACCTCCTATGCCAGGCACCAGTCAAAGCACTTTACGTATTTCAATTCATCTAATCCTCACAATAGCCCCTTGAAAAGGATTTTATTACCATTTTCATTTTGCAGATATGGAAACTGAGGCATAGTGAGGTTCATTCTTCTTATCTTCCCTGGCAAGTGTGGGACCTCTGTTTTAGTACTTTGCTGCTTTTTATGTGTGCATGGATTATGCGCATTGGAGTACAACTCTGATAATCACAGCGGAGTACACTAACGCTGTACGGTAGGGTATGCATATATGCTGCTCCTGTTCATGTCTCATCTCCCTCTCCAAGGGGAAAATATTGTCCTTTCATCCCTGTATCCCCAAAGCACCTCGCACAGTGCTTGGTGTGTATAGTAGGAGGCATCCAGTGAATTTTTGTAGAATGGTCAACTACAGATTTCTAAGCAAGGGAGTGATGTGGTGAATAGCATTTTTGGAGTATCTGCAGACTGGCAGGGTAAGTGGAAAGAGTCTGGAAATGGGACCCCATAAAGTTCTGAACTGTGCCCCAGGGTGAGGACAGTGGTCTGGGGCTCTTTGCCTCCCAGAGGCACCTCTGTCTGAGCTTTGGGTCTAGGTTTTCCTGTCTTTCCCTGTTTCCTACTTTTGCACGACCATATTTCCTGCCTGAAAGAGGCCTTCCGCGGAATCCATGCACTGGCTAGAGACACTTGCTCTTGGCAGACTGTGAAACTGCTGTGAACTCTTTGTTCTCAGTCCCAACATTTGGATCATTTAATTAAAGGCTGTGGACATTATGAACACCCCTCAATTATCAAAGGGCATTTGAAACAACTCACAAACACAATTAACCTTGGTCCCAAAGATAAAAAGAAAGCAGGCACAGTATGGTATTGCACTGTTTATAATCACCAGTTAACAAAGTATGCAATTAAGTCAAAGCTGAAGGAGCAGTGCAAGCTCAGCACCGTGGCTTTGCCCTTGTCCCGGCTCTGCATGTGACCGTGTGGGCCTTTGGACCGGTGGTCTCCAGGGGGAGGGCCACATTAGAATTTCTAGCGGGCAGGGTGTGCTGTGAAAATGAGGACTTGATCTTATTATTTCATTTGGGGGATATTCTTAAAACCCATTTTTAAAAATGTAAACTACAGAAGTTAATACTTAAGAAAAATCTTTCTGGATAGTGGGAAATTGATGAGGATAGAAATTCCCAAGATAGAGAAGATACCCTTCTCCCCCAGGGGATCTTATAAAATTCTCTGGGAGGAATCTGAGAATGCTAAAGTATCAAAGGAGGGTGTGGATGAAGAAAAGGTTGAAAACCACTGCTATTCCCACATCCTTAATCTCATACTGCCCTGGGAGAGGGGGGCCTCTCCCATGGGGGTTGCCACAGGAATCCTCTCTAGAATAAACAATATTTTTTAATAGATACATTTAATTTAGCCCTAGGATGCATCGACACTCTAGTTAACAAGCTCCCTTTTACTCTGTGCCAGTCACAGAACTGGATTCTAAAAGCACAAGATAAATAAGACAAGATATCTGTCCTCGGGGAGCAGAATTAGCCTAGAAAGGACAAAAGCAGGAAGAGAAACCCCATGCAACAGATTATAATCCAACGTGGGAAGTACCAAGGGAAGTGGATCTTATCAGTCAGGATACTTTTGATTGCAAGTAACAGAAAACTCAGCTCAAAAGGGGGATTTATAATCTCCCATAGCAGAAGTCCTGAGGTCCGGCAGCTCCATGCACAGCGGGGATCTGTTTGTATGCTCTGTGCTCAGCTCTCCACTCCCGGCCGGTGCAGCAGGGGTTTTATCTTCAGGCTGGCTGCAGGCCGGCTATGGCAGTTCCAGGCATCACTGTCTGGCAACGTTCAGGGAAGACGCATGCACATGGCTGCCTGCAGGGCGTTTCTGTTTATCAGTGGGGGAACCTTCCTCAGAAGTCACCAAGCTCGTTGGCCTGATGTGGGTATGTAGGGTCCTGTGCACATCCCCGCACCAGCTTCTAGCCAAGGGGAGTGTCATTACCAGTACTACCTGTGAGTCACATGGGTGAGGAGTAGAAGGAAACAGCGTTCTGCCCAGAGAAGGCAGGGGTAAGAAAGAAGTGCCAGAAGGTAACCAGCACCAGTTTCTCCATGACCACGGGGTGGGAACATGGAATTCTCTCTGGCAGACACAGGAGGGGAGGTGATCTGATTTGACCTTGTCCTTGAGGACCTATTCTGACTTCTTTTTTTCAGGCATGGAACAGAAAGGACATTCTAAGTGGAGGAAACAGCATGAATAGCCCCGTGGGTAGCTCCTCTATGCAGATGCAGAGGCTCCTGAGGCTGGGACACAGGTGCGTGTTGGGTGGAGGTGGAGAGGGGGAACCAGAACGATGGATCAGGACCAGCAGAGAAAGGCCTGGACGCCAGGCAGTGAGCAGCCTTTATCATAACCCAGAGGTTCTGACCATGCAAGGTGTTACTGGCCTGGTTTCCCACTCAGCTAATGGAGGCATTACTGTAACAAAGACCAGCTCTAGAAAATGTTCCAAAATGCTGTAGCCAAAAATCTGTCCTTGGGGGCCTCCTGGAGGGAAGTGGCCGGCCTCTGAGGGACATCTTTGGCAGGGGCCTTGACTCTTATCAAAGAGCTTTTTATCAAAGAGCACAGACTCTGGGGTCAGACTGCCTGGGCACACAGTCTGTCTTTGCTTTTGTCATTCACCTTGCCTCAGTTTCCTCATCTGTGAAATGGGATAATAATTGTGCATATGCCATAGGGTTAAATAAGTTATTCATGTAAAGCACTTAGAAAATGTCTGGCACATGTGAGCCCTCCATAATTGTTAGCTGTTATTGCTGTTAAGGGCTGAGAGGGAAGTGGGGATGCATTATCATGAGGATTCTAACATGGGAGCAAGTGATGGGTTTCATCATGTATGTTATGTTCACAACTTGTAGCTGACAACTGTCTCTAAATAGAAGGCAAAGGGCCCAGGGCCTCTGACTACCTGAACATTAGCCCAGACTCAATTGCCAAATGACATGCACATTCCTTCCCTTCGCCTATAAAGTTGAGTCCACACTCTACAGATATTATTGCTAATCTACTAATACTAATTGGAGAAGCCATTAGTTTGAGTGATTGGGGCTACAACCCCTACAGTAAATACTACCAAAGACTAAAGACCTGTTAACAAAGATTAAGGCATGAGAGTTGCAAATTTTCACTTGACCCAAGAAAATCTTCTGTGTTCCTTGTTTCCTACCCTTTCAGATCCTCTGTGTTTCCCAGGCACTGCAAAAAGCCCTGATGCTTGCTTACAAAATTAGATCTGTGTATGGGTTCTCAAAATTGGAGGTCCTTATACAATCAGCATACACAGCTATATATAGGGCAGGTTTTACAGAAATTGACAACTGGATACAATTTGGAAAATTTCTCACTAATTTTGATTTGCAGTTGTTAATGGGTTACCACATTTACTTTCTCTCTTTCTCTCCCTCTCTCATCATCATTTGAAAACAAGTTGCAGACATGTTGACACTGTATCGCTAAATACTTTAGCCTCTATCTCCTAAAAATGAAGATAGTCTCCTACTTAATCATGATGAGGTCATCATCACGCCTAAGAAAATTAACAAGAATTTTCCAGTGTCATCTAAGCCAGGCCTTATCCAAATTTCTCTATTTTTGGAACTATGATCCAATTAGGGGTCTGCTTGTGTTGTTTTTCAAACACAGGGAAGTGTATGTACATGTGTCATTAATCTTATGAAGCGTGGTGTGTGTATCGTGCTTGTGTATATATGTTTATGTGTGCCATGAGTAAGTATGAATGCATGTGCATATATGTGTATATGTGTGTGATCATGTGTTTTGTGTGCACATTCGTGGTATGTACCTGTGCATGTGTGTGTACATGTGTGTATGTGGTGCACATGTATATGTGTCCAGAGGGAAATGCTAGGGTTCATCTTTGAGCAAAAAGAACAAAGATACGCTAGAAAGAAGATGCCTCATTTTTTCCCCTGCAATGCATTTGCAGAAATAAGAGTTAAACTCCAGAAATGGTTGAGTGGAACCGATTGTGGCTGAGGAGGCTGAAGATACTGATGGTTTTGTTCCCTTTGATAGATTGATTCAGGTGTCCCTCTCCCCTGTCATCTTGGAAGAGCTCTCTCTGAAAAGGAACAGTCACAAAAGTCCTTTCTCTTCTCAAAAGGGTCAGCATTATCTGCTGTTTTCCTCGCAGGGCCTGCAGCTGACGCACAAAGAAAGGTGTAATTACAATGCGATGTGCTGCTGATGGCCGGGGCCTGGAAATCCTGAAGCGCTCACTCTGCTCAGAATACGTTTCAATTTGATGCTGTGAATTTTACATTGAAATGAGTTTTTTCTTTAAAACCCTAGAGAAAACAGCCCTTGCACAGAAGCATTAACAAATTGCCTTGCAAATCTAGGCTAAAGTGAACATTCAATTTGAGGAGGTCAAATCAAGCTCGGGTCCCGAAGCCTGAAGCCTGGGCTCAGCAAGCCCGAGCTGGCTCTGGGTGGCTGTGACCGTGGAATTGGTCTTGCTTTAGCCAGTGCTTCCCTTGCTGGGCCTCTCTCTGGGCCGACTCTCTTGGGGCTCTTCCAGACGCTCAATGTCTCTGCCTAAGGTTCCGGAGGTTTAGGGCTGGAAGTTGCTAAGCTGGAAGCCCTGGGTGGGTGGCCTTTGCTCAGCTGCACAGTCACTTAGGTGAGAAGAAGGACCCCCGGCTGGCAGGGACTGCGGAGAGCATTGCTTCACTTCACAGAGGAGGACACTGAGACCTGGGTGAGAGTTCAGTGGCTTGCCCAGAGTCCCCCAACTGGTCATTGTAATCATCACAATAGTGACATTTCTTAGTGTCGGCAATCTGCCAAGCACCACGCTGAGTGCTTTACACTTTCTCATGGAAGGATCTTGGCCAATCCTCTGTAGTAAGATCACTATTATCCTTCCTCTCTTTACAGGTAAGGAAACTGAGGCACAGAGAGGTTCAGTTGCCCGAGGTCACGCACCTGGACGTGCTCATTGAGGATACTTCACTGGTAACTGCCGCCCTGCACCGTGGGACCACGCTGTCTGACCACACTCTGAGCTGCCCTAGCCACATTGCTGCAAGCCTGGCCATTCCCCTCTGGCCAAGGATGACTTCTTCAAAGTCTGTTGTTGGAATCACCCCACCTTACCAGCCTGCAGAATTTCTTGCCCCTGTTTCCATTCCTTGGGCTGAAGGAAGCCCCCAAAGCGGGGCTGAATCTTACTTTAATTAAGATGTGTTTTGGCCCCTGACCCAACATTTTTTAGACCTCTCCTCTTTCTTTGAGGCCTGGGCCAAAGATCATTTGTCTTGCATTTGCCTTCTTTTCTTAATATTTGGTGGCCTTCTTCCCTCACCCTCCCATTCCCATCGTGCTCACACCCTGAGGGAGGGGGTCCAGAACCTGTCTGCCCATGACCCTGTCTTCTACTTCATCGCATTTTCATTTACAGGAGGACGCTTTAAGACCAGGTGAGGTTGAAAGAGCTGAACCAGCCGAGATGCCCGAGGTCCCAACCAGCCAGCCTTGCATCTGCTTCTTGAAGCCACTTCTCAGGAGGCCATGACCACGTCTGCGGTTCCCGGGGGCATCTGAGCTAGAGGAACCCTGGCCCTGGGGAGGGGGCGGGGACCCACCCACCTCTCCTGCCATCCCGAGCACAGCTTCTCCAGAGCCACAGAGATCAATCCGCCCCAAATAAGCATCGGGAGCTGCAGTAAACCCAGTCCCCAGGGCCCTTGCCACGGAGCCTGGGGCAGCTTGGGGACCTGGATTAAAATGATACGTTTTCAATTTGGCCTTAAACGAATTCACCAAATCGGCATCTCTGATGTCAAGTGGAAGTGAATTCCACAAATCTCAATTTATTTTATGGGGAAGCGTTATTGATTTTTTTTTTATCGTCTGCTTCTCGTTCTTCTCCCCTCCCAGCTGCCAAGCCTCTTCCACCTGGATTGAATTGTTTGATTTAAGAGCGGCAGTTCAGAAAGAGGAAGAGATGCCTCTCCCCTTCCTTCCACACCTCCCCGACCCGCGGTGCCCAGCGCACCTCCCTCCGGCCACGCCTGGGGCAGGGAGGAGCCAGGCCCCGGCCAGGAGTCCCAGCTGGGCTGGAGCCACCCCACACTCGGACAGTTGGCGCCCATGTGGCAGCCGCCATGTCAGCTCTTTTTACGTCCTTTTACTGCGTCCTGGCATTTGCCTCCTTAGGCCCTGCAATGGCTGCCCGTGCTTCCGGTAGCACGCATGCACCTGGTGGCCTAGCACGTGAGGCTTTGTGAGACAGACCCTAGCCTGTCTGTCCAGCCATTTCCCCACCTGGCCTTCCATTCCCTCCTGGAACATCTTTTATTTATTTTTGGATAAATATCTCCAGTGCCTGGTGACCATGAGGGGCTCAGTACTCATGCACTGGGAGGCAAGCATGGTCTTTGCTGGTGCACCTCTCTTCCCCTGGGCACCACGTGAGGCTCTCCGGATTACTCTGGCCTGTGCCGACCCTAACGTACTGCATCTGGAACAGAGCTATGAGTCCCTGCCCTCCCCACCCGCTCCGCCCTCTTCTGCCAAGGCGCTTGCTGTCCCGAGTATTGGTGTCACCCTCACTCAGTGGCTCAGGTGAGAAGCCTGACCATTGTCCTTGGTTCCCCTTTCCCTCCTACCCAATCCAGTCTTGCAGTTCTACCTTGTTGGGGGCAGAACCACGCCCCCAAGATGTCCACATCTTAATCCCTGAGAACCTGTGAATATGTTACTTTCCATGGCAAAAGGGTCTCTGTAGATGTGATTAACATTTTAGGATCTTGAGATGGAGAGATTATCTTGGAACATCCGGGTGGGCCCAATGCAATTATCCTTAAAAGTAAGGATCTTTCCAGGCTGTGGTGAGAGAGAGAGGTGACAGTGTGAGAAGACTCAACACCCACGCTGGTTCGGTAAGGTAGGGAGTTATGTGTAAGGCCTGCAGAGAGGCCTCTGGAAGCAGGAAAAGGGAAGGAAATGGGTTCTCCCTTGCAGCCCCCAGAAAGGAGCATAGCACTGCTGACACCTTGATTTTAGCCCGGTGAAACCTGTGTCAGGTTTCTAACCTCCAGAACTGTAAGATGATAAATTTGCATTTACCCAAGTCTGACACCATCTCATTCATTTATTACGTGCTTGTTTATGTGTTCATTCCCTTCACCTCTTATCCTCAAATCCTAGAACAGTGCCTGGCACATAGTAGGTGCTCAGCAAATATCTATGGTCTAATTTTCTGTGACATACCATTGAGCCCTTTATGCAGATGGAATTGTTTTCTAGGTGTGTATCTTTTCTTAAGGGCAGGCAGGATTCTTTCACTTTTAAATCTTTGCCACCACAGGGCCACCGCTGAATGCTAGGGGATTTTCTCTGAAAGTGTGAGCTGCTGAGTGCAGAGGACCTGGGTGCCTTCTGCACACACCACCCCGACACCTCACCTGGAGCTCTGCAATCAAATGTATACACTGATGGGGGCCCAAGGTCATGATAGTACCTCTTTCTCCCACACTGTGCTGTTAGTTTTCTCATATCATCCATCCCCTCAACCCTGTTGTGGGGTAAACACACAAAGAGCATTAGCCCCATTTGATGCACGATGATACTGAAGCAAAGATAGGTTAAGTGGCTTGCCCAAGGTCACACAGGTAATTAACGACAGGACAAATCCCCTGATCCCTAGCCTAGTGCCTTTTCCTGTAGACCACAGAGCAGCCGCCCCTCCCCTCCCCCCGGGGACCGAGGAGCCCAAACCTGATATTATGGGCACAAAGCTTTTAGCAGATGTGCGGAGGGCAGGAAGCCCTGTGGTTAGGTGAGCTCTGGGCATGTGTGTGTCTAATTGCTTCCATTTCCTTTCCTTTCATTCATAGAGTCATTCACTCACTCAGGCAGACGCTCATTCACAGGCGCAGCCATCGAGCACCTCCCACTTTCTCGCTTTCTGCTGGCGTGGAGGAGGGTGCTCGGGAAGGGGCAGGGACCTGCTCACCCAAGCCTGTGCTCATACACAGGAGACTCAACCAACATACAGGAGGCAAAGAGGCAAGATTGGAGACCCCATTGTGGCAGGTGGGGCATCGACTCCTTTCAGATAAATTGATGAACTCAGCACAAAGTTATGCACAGCCACAAAACACACAAATTGGGATTGACTCCCTCTGTCAACGCCTACCTCATTCAACCTGCTCCGGGCTTCTCTAGTAAGAGAATCCTTCCCTCAACACCTACCCGGGGATGGGCAGTGGCCCAAGCTGAGCTCCCTTACCTACAGAACCTCCCCCACAGCGACCTCCCGAGGAGAGGGCTGGTGACCCAAACCTGTGCAATGAGAGTCCTTTCTCAGGATTTAAAAGCTATATATGAGACAGAGACCTCTCTGTTGGGAAGGGAGGCTGTGCTCACTGAAAGGATGCTCAAGGTAGCAGGAATGTGGCTTCCCATAGCCACATCCCCACCACTGCGTGCAGCCAAGGGAATGGTGACATCAACAGGCCAAGAAACAGAGAGAGTCGCACAGGGACTGAGTCCTGGAACAGGGTCCTTGAGGGTTTCCGTCATTATCAACTCAAACTCTTCCTCTTGCTCTTATGAACTCCACCGAGTTGTCCATGATGACCAACAAGCCCAGTTTGTGGACTTGGCCATGAAGACCACAAGGCCCTCTTACAGGTCTTCGGCAGGGAGGACTTCTCTTTGTGCAGAATTCAGCAGCAGAAATTTAGTCTATTGGGCCCAGTAGACTAAAATAAGGGACTGTTTTGAAGAAGTTGCTTCTAATCCTGCCTAACCCAGTTGTTAGTAAGGTGGTGTCCATACTGTGTATGTACTATCAAGTAGTTGTATTATACTGCTGGATTATTCAGAAACTTCAACTCAGTGAGACACAAATATGAAACTGTTTAATTTTCTAACCATTGCTTTCAACACTACAATGCTCGATCTCCCATTTCCATGCCTCAGTGAAAACTTAGATTCCATAACTTTCTGATCTTTTTCAGCTAGGACAACTCTGTCCACTTCACCCTGCAACTCCAAGCTCAGTTTGAATGGCATCTGTCTGCCTCTCCCCAGTGCAGTGTGAGGGACCCTGACTCCCTTGAGGGCTTTCTGGGGCAGGGATGATGGGGTGTGGGGTGGGAATGGAGACAGCAGGCCAGTCCCTGAGACACCAGGCCCCTTCCCTCCTCAGTGACCAGCTCCTCCAGGAGGGTCACAGGGAGAGGGACAAGTGTCCCTTTACCCCACCAGTGCTGGGGAGTCCTCTCTCTATTGGCTCTGCTGCTCCTCTGTCCCCCCACAGGCTGGGGATGTCTAGGTAGCAGGATCCGATGCTGATCTCTCGCTTGCAGATCCTGCTGTGGGCTCCAGGGGCTCCTAGGGGCCTGTCAATGTCCAGCTCTCTGACCCGGGAGTGTTGGCCCAGCTCTGGGCTCCATGTCTTCTAGCACTTCCAGCTATTTACCTGGGGAGGGTGAGTGAGGGGGTCCACCTTATGACCTCCTACTGCTGGAGTCTCCCAGAGAGACAAGCTATGCCCATGAAATGGAATGGTTCCCTCTCCCTTCTCTCTCCATCCCTCACCTGTGTCTCTCCTTTACTCTGTAGTGCTGAGTCTATCACAGTTCCCACCAAAGTTGTCCCCAGACACTTTCCTGGCCTGTTCTCCATGACCATGTAGTTTTTCACCTTCATTTATCTATTTGAATATTCTAGAAGGGGGTTGTTAATACCTTTGAAGAGCTTGGAGTTTTGTTGGGGAAGTGAAAATAACACAGATGCAACAATCAGGGCCCCAGATAAGGTGTCACCACCTCATATGCTTCCTTGCACGTGGCAGAGACAGGGCTTAGAGCAGACTGAACGATGGGCTCTAGAGCGAGATGTCCCAAGTTTCAACCTAGCGTTGTCACTTGGGAGCTGTGCCAGTTGGGCAAGCTTACCTCCCCTCTCTGTGCCTCTGTCTCCTCCCCAGTAACATGGGTGATAACAGCACTGCCCTCAAGTGATTTTTATGAGGACTCAGTTAGGTGATGTATGAAAAGCACTGAGAGCAGAGCCTGGCACATAGTAAATAAATAGGTGATGATGATGATGATGACAACGATGATGTTGTGCATCAAAAGCCAAACATGATTAGGGTTGTAGTCAGTTTCCTCTGTACAGAGGAAACTTGCCAAGACTGTCTGTTGGGAGAGAAGCTGCCACCAGAGGGGAGGGGACTGAGTCCCGGTTGTTATAGCAGATGTGCCACCTCCCTCCCAGGGATGCAGAGGCGCCAGGAGTAGCTTTTCCTGCAAAAGGGCGCTTCTGCCTCAGTGGTGCAATTGGCAAAAGTCCCCAGGGGGTGCAAGCAGCAGTAGGACACTCTTGTGGCAGTGGCAGTGGCACTGGTGGCCAGAAGTGGGCAAAGCAGTGGAGGCATCAGCTCTGGCTCCACTCCCAAAGTCAGAGATGTGGGAGTCCTCCCACCAGGACTCAGGGTGGCAGCTGCAGGGGACAGGCTAAGAGTGCCATGGAAGAGGCTAAGGGTCTCCCTGCCCTGGCAGAACTCTGTGCCAGACCCTAGGACTACAGAGCTAAAGGCGGCATGGCCCAGCCCAGAGGAGCCCATCCCTGGGAGATGAGTGTGACAGGATTGTCCTCAGCATTAGACATGCTTTTGAGATGATTATGTGGGTCCCAGAAAGAGGTCTGCCTTGCCCAAAGAACATGGGCGGGCGAGGCAGAGCCAGACCTAGAACCTAAATCTTCAAAACAACTCAAGACTCAAAAGTAGAGTCTAAGCTTCCTTCACCCCCAGGAGGTAAAGTGGTCTTGAATAACAATAAAACAGGAGCCAGGGAGAGCGCCCCTCGGCGGCCAGGGTGGCAAATCCTGCAGGCTTCCCAGTGCCGCCGCTCCCCTGAGCCGGGCTCTGCAAGGGGCGTGTGTTTACGCAGGCCCCGCGTTCCCCGGGCGCAGCTCTGGAGAAAGCCAGCCCGCAAAGCTTCCCTCAGCATCTGCCAAGAATACACCCGACATAATAATTTCTTTGACCTCCACCACATGAGTTTCTGAAAAGAACAAAACAGCATCATTCCCTGGCATTTACAGTTTAAACCTTTCCTATTCAAGTTTCTAACAAAAAAAGCCACCAACCCATTCTGGCCGTGATTAAAATTCATAGGCTTGCTGCAGAGAACAGATGCAGAAGCAATTTTAGGCCAGTCATATCCCAGGTCTGCAAAATTAATTTGACAGGTTTGCATTAAAGCACTGATCAATATCCACTTTAGAGCGGCAGAGGCTAACTGAGAAAAAATAAGTGACCGGAGTGTTACCAGACGAGAAAAAATGAATCTTTGAGACTTTTTTCCCTCTAAGCTTGCACCTACATCAGAAGTCCTGACCTCAATCCATTGATCGGCTGCAGTTAACATGACAAAAGGCCCAGCAGATAGACCGGCTCGGCCTACCAGGGAACAATCACCCGGATACACTAAACGTTTGACGGAGTGACTAGACTGCAGAATTAGTCTTGGCTTTCTGAGGCGGTCCCCAGCCCGGCCTTCCTGAATCCTCCCCCTCCCTTCCCTAGCGCCATTTGCAGAGACTCAAGTTTTCCTAAACTTCATCCTGAGAATGAAGTGAGTCTGTGGCCCTGGTGGCTCAACTCAGCCACCGCTAAAGGAGGCAATGAAGTCCAAGCCTTTCTTTGCACTGCATTTTAGAATGGAGGCCCCGAGGCTGACACCAATGACATTCTCCAAAGGATTTGATTCAAGAGACGGTAACTCTAAAATATGGAGAGCCCCTGATGCATGGCCATTGCCTGCACTTGGAGAGCAATGGGCTCTAGCCAGCTATTTTAGTTCATTACCTTTAGGGGTATAAGGAATGCATTTCAAATTCAGAGCATCCCCTGGATCTCAGCTGTTCTGGTCCTAGACCTTTTCACCTTCCTGCCCTCTCTCCCACCCCATAGCCAATTCACATTTTGCCAATAATTCAACAAATCTAAAGGGAGCACCCACTAAGGATGGGACCTGGGTCAAGCACTGACACAATATCACAATGTCACAGTATCACTCTTGCTTCTCCCTGAAGGTCTTCCTAAGGGAAGTTGAATCTTTCCCTTCCCAGCCACTCACCTGCTGGGACCCACACCATTCCGCACTGGGCTAATAACGTGAGCCATAAATACAACTTAAACTTTTCTAGTAGCCATATTTTTAAAAAGTAGAAAGAAAAGTACACTTAATTTTAATAGCATATTTTGTTTAACCCTATATATCTAAAACACTACTATTTCAACACAGAATGAATGTAAAACGTTACCAATGAGCTGTTTTACATGTTTTTTGTTTTGGTTCTAGTCTTACGGCACATTTCAGTTTGGCCTGCCCATAGTTCAAGTGCTCAAGGGCCACAGGTGCCTGCTGGCTGTGCTAGTGGAGGGCGCACTTAGCTCTCATCCACACCACAGTTGTTAAACACCCTGTTGATAATGGAGATGGAATAATAAATGTTGTGCCTTGACAGTGCAGTGGTGGGCACGGCCACGCTCTCAGATAGACACGGGACAATGGGCAGGCTGTGGGCTCTCCAGGGGCAGTGGTATGTCCTAGCCCTCCACTATACCAGGGAACCAGTACAGCATGTGGCTCTTAGAGGCCACTTCATTATTCAACAAACATTTATAAATCACTTACCACCACTTACCACATGCCCACAGTCACCCTAAGCATTTGACAAATATTAATTCACTTAATCCTTATAACAACTCTATCAGGTGGATGCTGTTATGACTACACATTTTACAGATAAGGAAATAGATGAGGATGAGTGACTTTCCCAAGGTCTTCCAGCTGGTAGGCAGCAGAGCAGGATACGGATTCAGCATGTGGATTCAGAGCCCATGCCCTTCACCCCCACTCCATGCTGCCTCTTGTTTATGATCGTTAACATCCAAGATACATGAAGAAGGCACAGGATTGCCCTTTTTTGGGTAACGCCAGCAGAGTTCCCATAGGTTCCCTTCTGATCCCATGTTGGGACCCAGCCTTCAGCATTTTTCCAAGTGTGTTACTGATCAGTGAACTTCAAGAAGGCCCCCGTCAGGGAGCTAGATTCCTCCCTGTGCAGCCTTGCTCTACAGAAGGAACAGGCAGCAAGTCTGTGGACCTGGGATAGCTGATCCAGAGGCATGAAGCTCAGGGGTGGCCTGTTTTGTTCAGAGGGGCTGTGTGTGCAGCAGAAACTCAGGGTATCCTGTCTCCAACCAGATCTCAAGTGTGTCTCTACCACTGCCTGGCATTTGGACTTGAGTCTGTCACTTTAACCTCTCCACAGACAGTTTCACGAGCTGTAAACCCAGTGCTACAGACTGAATGTTTATGTCCCTCCAAAACTCATATGTTGAAACTTAATCCCCAGGGTGATAGTATTGGGAGATGGGGCCTTTGTGTGGGTGGGGCTCCCATGATGGGATTAGTGCCCTTATAAAAGAGACCCTGGGGGCTCCCTTGCCCTTTCTGCCATATGAGGACGCAGCAAGAACACAACCATGAACCAAGAAGCAGGACACCAGACACTGAATCTCCCAGCACCTGGATCTGGACTTCCCAGCTCCAGAAATGTGAGAAATAAATTTCTGTTGTTTACATGCCACCCAATCTACGGTATTCTGTTATATTACTAGCAGCCCAAATGGACTAAGATGCCCAGGAAAGAGCCCCTGTTCCACCTTCCATTTGGGGCAGTCAGGATCAAATTATGTGATGTCTATGGAGGAGCCTTAAAAATTATACAGCAGTATGCAAAATGTGAGATTTTCTTGAGGTTTGTACCGTTATTGACTATGGAAACACAGAGTTATGATCCAGGGTTATAGTGTTTGTGTCTGAGCAAATAATTCTCTGATCCTGCATTACTACCCAAGGGAGTGGAGCTTTTCTTTAGCTTTTGACTATAGACAACTTTATGGAAATCCTACATAGTGGAATCGCTTTATCTGGTTCACTAAATAAGGAGTGAGCTTGTAATAAGGCAGGTGGATGCGGTATAAAGAAGCATTATGACACAGTTGAGGGGTCCCTTTGTGGAGCTTCCCAAGGCTGCCTGCAATTAGGTAACGGTGACTCTTTTCCCATCTTGGGTTTTAATCTGGACGCCATGGAGCACTAACATTAAGTCTTTCACTTTCACCTTGAATCTCCAGGGAAGATTGCTCTTGAAGATCCATCCAGCTGCATGGGGACCAGGTACTGTGTCATGAGCTGTGTGACTCCAGCTGATGACTTCCCTTTTCCAAGCCTGTTTTGTTTCATGTGTAAAATGAAGACATTGGGATCAGGGGTTCTCAGAGGTATCATTCCAAGAGCCCAGAGAAAAGGCTACTGCCATCACCAAATTGAAAGTACTTGGAAAATGAAAGTGCCCATAGCTAGAAGAGAGTGTCAAGTTATCAGCTTCACAGGGGTGGGGATCCCTGCCTCCCCCTCCACAAAACACCCCCATCAGAGCCCTTACCTGATTGCCTGCTAACTCAATGGAAGGAGTTCATCTTTTTTATTTTTGCATCTGTCCCCAGCATTTAGAACAGGACCCAGCTATAGGAAACAGTTCCCAAATGTTGAATGAAAGAAAGAATAAGTGGATGGTGGTATCTCTGCGTTGGAAGAAGAGTTGCCACTGAACAGAGGACTCTGCGGCAATGCAGTGGGGCTCTGCTCAGACCTTCACCTGAAGCCAGAGAAATCGGAGCCCACACCCAAAGGAGCAGCCAGATTCTACAGAAGGTCTTGATAGCAGATGACAGAGGGGGTCACCCCTTTTGTCTGCAAATATCCTTCCCCTCAGCCCTTTGCCATGAGCTGTCTGGACCAGCCTTCTCTCCTCCATCTAATCCACACATTCCCGAGGGCCTGCCAGCTCCCTGTTACCACGCTCCACTCCACACCCCCACGCCATGCACACAGTGCATTGGGGCCTTTCCTTCTTTCCCCATCAGATGCCCTCCAGTGGCCTTTTGCTGCCCAGGATCTTACAGAATTCTGTAATTGAGGCAGAGCCTCATGCCCCACCTGCTACATGCCACCTTCTTGCTCTTCAGAGAGCTGTGCCTTGCTCAGCTCACTGGAAAGACTCAAAAGCTGGCATATCTCAAAGACTGGGGCTGGAATCATCTACAGGCTCTCTCACTCACATGTCTGACTCCTGGGCTGGAATAGCTCAAACAGTAGGATCAGTGACAAGAGCATCTGCCTGTGGCCTCTCCATGGGGCATGGGCTTCCTCACAGCATGGCAGCCTCAGAGCGGTGGAACTTCTTACATGGAGGCTCAGTTTTCCAAGGGCTTGGGTTCCGGTGAACAAAATGGAACCTGCCTGATCTTTCACGGCCCAAGCCTCTAAACTCCTACAACACCACTTTTATAGTAGATGCTGTCAGAAGCCCAGCCAGTTTCAAGGGGAGGAGATATAGAGTCCCACCTGTCAATGAGAGGAGACCAAAGAATTTGGGGTCTGTATTTTAAAAGCACCACAATTTCTCTCAAACTCAGTTTCTTTATCTGTAAAATATAGATAATAATACACATCATAATGTTATGATAATTACATTAGATAATGTATCTAATGAATACATGGTGCCTCAGTGAGGTGCTTGGCACCATTCGACAGGCATCAACTTTTATTATTAGGAATAACATTAGTAACTAATGTTACTAATATGAGTAACATTAGCCATTACTCCTAACCTGTGCCATTAGTTGTAACAAGCATTTCCTGCAGCCTTTGCACTGTAGGCACATGTGCCCAACCTCCTGCTGGGGGCTGCAAGCGAAGTCCAGAGCCTGTTCTCTGCTATGAGGTTGTGAGATAAGATGCAGACATGACATAGTTAGCAACTGAAAGTCAAATGATGCAGAAGCCACTCTATATTGACAAGAAAAGGAGAGAGAAGTGTGAGGTGGTCTGGTCAGAGAAGGCTTTGCAGAGGATGTGGAACTCGAGTAGGATCTTGAAGGATTTAGGATAGGAAAGAAGCAGGGCTTTGGGGTAATGTAGACCGACCTGCAAGAAGACAGGGACTAGGATGAGCTGACAAGTTCCTGGGACAATAAGGACATCAGCCCCTTTCACGAGTGTCTAACCTCTGTTAGCTTCTTAATTGTAACATGGGGATGCAAGACAGTATGCTGGGAGTAGTGGAAATCCACCTGTCTGTTTATCTATCCACCCACCAACCCAACCCATCAACCCATCCATTCACCCACCCATCCATCCAACACTGCCAAGCCCCACTGAAGATGCCAAGAATTCAAGGCAAAGTAAGAGAGCCTCCGTCACCCAGCAGTCCTCTGCAAAATATCCTGGGATGGAAGCTGTTCTTCAGTTCCTTTCCCTGACTCTGAGCTGTTCTATACCCCATGTGCGGGTGGGGCAGCTTTGACACCTAGAATCTGCTTATATAATAGTTGAGCTGATCAGCTGTATAGTTTGTATTCAGTAACTAATTCTGATCCAGCAAATGAAGAAGGAGGAAATACAGAGATTCACTGAGTACCATCGAAATGTCAGTTACTTGACTAAGGATTCGATGTTCAGCCTTCTTATTAAAACTAGTGGGTCTGGCTCCAAAGTCCAGGCATTTTCCTGTGAACCATGCAAACCCAGGAGCCCATAATTCCAGGCTCAGGGCATGCACAGACACTTTGATTCAATAAGACAGTGACTAGAGGACTTGGGCCCTGTCTTTCCTATATAGCTATGATGCTTCTGACTCACCATGGGGAGAATGTCTCATGTTTGGTTACATTTTCCCTGAGTGTAAGCCTCTTGCAGACAGACAGTGGTGTGCTTAATTCTGTACCATGACCACTATCCTGTCCCCTCCACACAGAGACAGTGGTACTTTGCTAGCAGGGAGATATTCTCAAAATGGCTATTAGTTTCAGTTGAATTTCTCAATATTGAAGTTGCATTTTCATGAAACCATCCTCACTATTGACCTGCCTTCATTGTGATCAGCAACTTCCGTTGGTGAGATTTCTTCACACGGGGCCGTGGAGCAGTGGGAGAACCCCAGGCTGCAGACAAATGAGGACTGTGAGCCACTGGGGAATGAAGCTCTGGCTTCCTCTGCTCTCCTCGTTGTCCACAGACTTCACCTGTGGGCAAAGGGCATAAAGAATGTCGGCCCAGAGCTGCTTTCTACTTTTCTTCCTTGCTGGGACCCAGGGCACAGTGGATTCCTGTGTCTGGCATCCTTATTGGTGGGCAGGAGACTTCCTCAACCCATCGGACTCCCTGGGAAGGCACCAAGCCTGTGTCCTAATGTTTCCGTGGATGCAGATGGCTGCTTTTGGGGACGCACATTGTTACAATCATTTAATATTCTGATGGAGCCACTAGTTCTATCTATCATTGGTTGTATTTTTCTAAGAGTAGTCACACATCTCCCAGCCATTCAGCGGAGGTGTTAATCTCGTGGGACTTAAACAGATTCAGGTCAGTAAGAGGGTCAGACTGGGGTGGTGTCTACCTATTAACCTTCTATTTTGGCAACCAAATGGGTTGCCAAACCCAGCACATGAGGTGGGCCCTGGAACCTGTCACTATTAATATTGTCCCAGATACAAGGTGACTAGGCTCATCTAAACTATTTCCATGACAGTATCACTGCTGTTCAGACCACAGAAGCAGCCATATAAGACGTGGGGAGTGGGGACCCGTTAGGACTGGGAAAGGAGGAGGGGGTGGGAGAGAGGTTGGGCTTGACGGTATATGTCATGGAAAAAGTCCTGGTGTAAATAGTGAATTAGGACTCTGGGGAAAGCCTCTTGCATTTATGCCATGCATTCATTCAGGTACATATCATTCATTCATTCAGCAAGCACTTATTTGACTCTTAGGTTGTTCTACCCCAACTCTAGGGATTGTGCAGAGATATAAAATAAATAATATAACTCCGTCTGCAAGTCTAGCTGGACAGGAGCACAAATAGTCACAGCACAAGGGAGAGTGTGTTAAGTGTCATTAAGAGCAGGATGCTCACCGGTGTGGGGAGTGTTCAGAGGGGACAAAAAGTTTCAGCAGGAAGAAATCATGGGGGACTTCCTTGGGGATCCTAATGAAGGGATGTTTGTGTGAAAGAGCAGCTAAAAGTACTCTGCAAATAAACAGTATTATATTTTACTTTTCCTGCCTACAAAATGGCCATGACACCTTTCCCAATTGGAGTTGGTCCTGCCCTTTTTATCAGAAGCACTGGCCTTGGAAAGTATCCCACACACACACACACACACACACACACACACATACACACACACGTGGTAGAAAAGCCCTTGTCAATGGGACAAAGCTTCTGCAGGTGAGGAGGGACCTGAGAGGATGTGGCCACTGGGCTCAGGCTTGGCAGTTTAGAGTCCCAGGACGCTGAGGCCACAGCCCCTCTGCTCCCAGACAGAGGTCCCCAGCCTGGCCAGCCATGTCCCAGTGTAATGTTGTTCAGCTATCAGAGAAAGTGGGACCACAGGGGACCAGTCTGTTGTGTCTCCATTTTTCAGATGAGAAAATGAAGGCACAGAGAGGTTAAGGAGCTTGGCTGAGATCCTGGGATTTGAACCAGTTTTTTTCTTTCTTTTTCTTTTTACTCCAAAATCCACCAACAGATTGGCTGGGCCAGAAACTGGGTTTTAGACAGCCGTCTCTGAAATGCCCAGTTTTCCTCCTCCAGCTGCTGAGGGTCCTCCCCGTGGTCTGTCCCGGCCCCTGTCAACACCTGCTCTCAGGACAAGCTCCCCCATGGCCAGCTGCTGGCAGCAGGGTGGGGAGGGAAGTCACTGTGTGTTCCTCTGTCATGCAACATTGTCACTCGCACCCATTCAACAGTGTGCTCATGCCCCGCAGCTCTTGTCATGGGCTGTGCCTCTGTGATTTGTGTGTAACTGTTGACAATATCTACCTCCCCTACTAGACTAGAAGTTCTGTGAGGGTCACCACTGTTTCCCCAGCACAACCGAATGCAAAATTTTGTCTCCTGGTCAATGACTTTTTAGGCATCCCTCCCCCCGCCAAGGGCCAGGAGAATGAGGGACCTTTCCATACAGAAATCCTGCCCGGAGTCTGCTTGTCTGGGCAGGGCATTCCTGCCAGAGAATGGGGTGATTTCTGATCAACCCTGCTCGCTGCAGGAGAGATAGCCCTAGTACGTGTTGTATCGATCCAGAAGGACTCACCTGACTGTTGGGGCTGGGTGGCGGAGATCCAGGGGAAGGGGAGGAGGAGGGTGCCTGGGGTATAGCAGTGTGCTAGACTCATAGCAGAGGGCAAAGAATACTCCAAAGGGTGGGACTAGGGTGGCCAAGTGCCAAGACCAGGAAAGTTCCCAGCCACCCTAGATGGTAAAAACTCAACTTAATTCAATTCCAAAAACCTATATTTAATGCTTCCTTGGGTGACTTTTAATCACATACTTCTGTTATTATTAGTTTTTCTGAGAATGTGCCTTATTTCCAACAGCTTTTTGAGAGCAGGGCCTGTTTTATTAAGCCTAAACACTGTTCACTGATTCCTATTATACACCAGGTGTTGGCTGTTCACGTATTTTCTCCTTTTAATTTTCACAGCTGCTTGAGGTAGTATTGCCCCACTTTTCAGATGAGGAAACTAAGGCTAGAGGGGTTGCCTAGCTTCCCACGGGGCTAGGATTTGAACCAGTTTGGTCAGACTCCAAGACCTACCAATGGGTCTGGCACAGGACTAGCTCAGTGAGAAGAAGCCATCAATTCATGCTGACAATGGATACCTGTAAAAATGTTACCCTACATCCTTTCTCAGTAATGAAATAGGTGCTGCGCACACTTGCCTGGGGCAGGCCGGCTGGGGCAGGTCCCCTGGCTGGGTATACTCTGAGGGTCTGCCTCTGTGCTGACGCCAGCCTTCAGTTCAGGGGGTGCCAAGACCCCCTAGGAAGCTCTTCGCTGGCTCCCAGTTCTGCTCGACTAGCCTTACCAAGGGCACCCCACTCATCAGCCCATCACTTCCAGAAGATTCATTTGGCTGCTATTTCTTCCTGGGTGGGATGGGGCAGCTAGAGGTGAGGACAGGCATGAGGGGTGGGAGGGGTTCTTGCCAAAATAAAGAGTCACCTGGGCTGCTCTGGCCAAGGTTCCTTGTAGGACAATCCCTGAGAAGAAGGTTCCAGATCATGACACCATGAGTATTACAATCGGAAGAGACCTCAGCCAGTAGGGGGTTGTCATTCCATTTCACAGACGAGCCAACTGTGGTCAGGAGACCAAACCATCCTGACTTCAGGGAATGGAGGAAAACATGCAGGTTCAGGGACCACTTCTGGGCTAATGGCAAAAGTCATCCAGAACGAGCCCCATTTATCTATTAAATTGCTGTTTGTGTCCCGATAGGATCTGGAGGCACGTTCATTGTAAAATATGAGTGCGTCCAATGCACTATTCTCACTCTTCCTGTAAATAAAAAATAAATGCCGGATAGCCAAGTCAGGCCCCGTTGTTTGATGGCCTCTCTCCTGATACTTAATTTTATTTCACGACATAAAATAAGCGGGGGGCGGTGGAAGCAGACTTTTGTCGAAGTACAGTCTCGTTGGTTAACACCTGAGGGGAACATGACTGAAAAGAACTTAATTCAAAAACTGCTTTAGGCCCACAGGAGCTTCTTCCAACCAGTAAGAGTCAGACAGCTATGGAGAGAGAGAGACATCAATAAATAACCAGCCGGCTTAGACTTTTAAATGGGAATCCCAGCCTCACCACCCAAAGGAAAATTGCATCTTTTCCACCAAGCAGGGCTTCATGCTCGCCTGGCCGGGGAAACTTTGCTTGGTGCAAACGTAGCCTGACCTTTCTTTCTAAAACGAAACATAACCTATGCATATATATATTGTGCATATCCTACATGTCCTATTTTACACATGTATATGGAAAAAGGAAAAGTGTCCATCCTTAGAAACCCTGACTAGCATCTTTGTTGCCGGTTTCACTATGCTTCTGGTTTAAGGCACAAATCCCCCATGCAAACATCACCCCCTGTAAACGGCTGGAGTGGGGCACAGTCTGGAGCAGGGAGGAGGGAATGCCCAGGTCCTGGCCCCTGAGCCCAGACATGTGCCTCCCCAGGATCCGAAGAGTGACAGTCCTCTCCTGAAGGAGTGATGTCGTATTTCGAATCTGATAGAGGATATTTTTCTGACCACACCCAGAATAACCCAGCCTCTCCCGGACTTTCACTGCCAGGGGTATGGATTTGTCAGCGTGACAGGGGAGGAGGGTCTTTCCAGGGTGGGATCTGAGTCCCACCTTCTGCTCCCTGGCCAGGGCCCCCTGCTTCCCTGGGCCTGGCCAGGGCATCTATCACGTGTCTGTGAGTGTTTTATGAGGCCGTCTCTGAACCAAAGAGCCAGCGAGGGGGTTTATGGAGCTGGCTCTATACACCACACTGTTTCTTATTGCTTGTCATTTTCTCCCAGGCTGTCGACACCTCATCCCTGTAAAAGCAAACTGGCCTTTCAGATCTTCCTCGGTGGACAGGGCAAAGGAAGCTGTGAGCAAAGGCTGTCTCTCTGTCTGCAGAAAGCACTGTGCTGCCTGGAATTTGGAAACAATGGTAGCTGTGCCCTTTTTCCTTGTCCCTCTGGTGGTGGGGTAGGTGAGAGAGGGTCCCCTTTGTTTCTCAGAGCAGAAAGGAGAGCCCAGATGGGGTGATATGAGTTTTTTCTGGAACTGTCTTGCATTCCTGGTGCAGTGAGGGAGCCTAGTGTTCTCAGCCCACCGGGCCTGCCAGGAAAAGGGCCTGGAGCCCAGGGCTTTGCCTGCCCTAGTTAGCAGCTGATCAGAATTGAGATACACAGCAAGCGTAAAATTATTACTGAATTTCTAAGACTTAGTGCAAAAAAAGCAAAATATTAATAATTTTAATATTGATTACATATTGAAATTGCCATAAATTGGATACATTAGGTTAAATATAGTATTAAAATTAGTTTTTCCCATTTTGTTTTACCTTTTAAAATGTGGCTACTAAGACAATTTGCAATTATATATGTGGCTCAAATTATATTTCTATTGAGCACCATTATATCATATGGGCCCTTTCGTTATTCAGGGGAGATATTGACCAAGCTAACATCAATGTTTCTACCTAGTCATTCAAAAACAGTTTTTGTAACAAAATACATACATACAAAAAGTATATGCAAATAGAGTTTAAAAATAGTGAAATGATCACCTTCTACCATCCAGTTTAAGCAATAGAAATATCCGACACATTTGAAGGACCATGGTCCCCTCTCTGACCACATCTTTCTTCATCCCTGATCAGAGGCAATTGCCATCTGAATTTACACTGCCCTTATTGAATTATAATTTTACTTTGAGAAATTATAAAAAATTCAGAAAGTGTTAATACCAATAATCATCTAACAAACAGTGTGTACAACCCCTCAGCATTGATAATTATTAATAATTGTCCTGTTTGTTTCTCGTTAAATAAAATAAAGAGAGCATTACAGATAAATCTGGAGCTGTCTTTTAATTGCAGGCCAGATCACTCCACTTTAGTTGTCATTCTTCAGCAACGCATTAGTATATCCTCAAATGACAATAGTAAGGCCAGCCACCCAGCTGGCCCCAGGCCCCCAGCAGGTACAGCAGAGATTCTCACAGGCACAAATGTCCAGGGAAGATGTCAGCAGGTTTTAAAAATAGCTGCAATGTAGCATGACTCGATTACTGCATGGAGTCTTTGACCCTTAGTCATGGGAAGGCCATTAGAAATAGGCTGCAGTGGAGGCCAGAGAGGCTGAGTGACTGATCTAAGGTCATCAACCAGCTGTGTCAGAGCCTGGTCTCCACCTGGGTCTCCCATAAAGCATTGAATTCAAGACAGGCTCAGCTATAACCTGTGTAAATCACCTGGGTTATGACACTCCACACTAGACCATCCAGGATGGGTCATGAGAATTGTCGATTGAGTTTCTTAGGAGCTGAAGATAACAGCAGAAAATGCCTTTGGGTTGTTGAGAAACATTGCCTAAATATTCGCGCCTGCTTGCCCTGACAGGAAGTCCCTACTGCTTGACATCACACACCTTTCTTGGCCATTTATCTGAAGACAGCAGTGCTCACTGCCCAAGCTGTAGCTGGAGGCGAAGGAGCTCGGACTACATCTGAGTGCTATGCGCCCTATGCAGGTAAAGCCCTCCTGTTTGCAAGCCATCTCTCCAGCAAGACCACAAGCTCCCTGAGACAGGAATTGGGTCCCTGTATAGTTCATGACTACCTCAATGCTCTGCATGTAGGAGGTGTTTGGAAAATTTTCATAGCATAAATAATAATAATGATCCAATTAAGACATGCTGCCCTTGTTACGGAAAACTCTGTCCCAAGGTGGAGCAGGTGGGTTGTGGTGTATGTCTTTCCTGTTCTGGACAGAACAATGCACTATGATGCCAAAAGGGCCAAAATCAATGTCGGGGGTTGTTTGCTCAGGAGGAGTGGGTGGGGTGGAGCGGGGAAGGCTAGCAAGAGAGAAAGAGCCCACGTGTTCTGCAGAAACCTCTAAACAATCAAAGGCACAAATGCCTCTTCTTACACACGCACAGTGTGAGGCAGCTGTTTACCCAGGACAATCCGGAGAGAAAAAGCCAGGGAAAGCCACAGAGATTCACGCTCCACAAACAAGGGATTTCCTGGGGGAAGGAGTGGCAGGTAATGGGTTCTGCGAATTTCTCCTCCTGATAACTACATCACAGACCAAGTCCAAAGAGACTTTTCCTTCCTATTGAAACCTTACTTAAATACCGCCGCCTATTTCAGCAGTATTGGCTGGCTTAGGCTATTCTCTCAAATCTTTATGAAACTCTCAGGGAATAAATAAGACAGCCCGTGTCTCTGCGGGAGCAGGATGTACCCCATGGGGCATTCTCTTCCCGAAATGCATCAGGAGTAAGCCTGTCCCAATTCGGATCAGTGGCCTTCAACCAAGTAAGGTCTATAGAGAAAGCAAGAGCTGTGCCTCTTAAAACAGCAAAAATACCGTTTGTACAGCATGGATGCCTCCTAGCTCGTTCATTACTACTTGGTTATTTAAAGAACAACCACCTCGATGACAGAGACCGACATTGTGGCCGGCGTTGCAATGGTTGCTGTGTTTGTTCTTCTTCCGTGTCACATCCCCTTCCTGGATTCTCTTCAGGCACAGGAGAGGGCTCAGGACTGGGATCCGGCCCGAGAATGGCCACAGTGTGTGGCTATGTGACTTTGGATAAATTAGCTCCCCTTTCTGGGCCTTGGTTTCCCCATCTCTAAAGAGCTAAATGTCGAGTCTGTTTATTCTCTAGGAGTGGGCAT
>CAUYRT010067836.1:0-47083 GCA_963574885.1 Lepilemur ruficaudatus | reverse complement strand
CCGTACCTCTCCAAGAACAAGAGAAGCTTGCCTCCCCCTGGCACTTTTGAGCCCTCCCTAACCGCCCTGGTGTCTGTAGACCAGGTAGAACCAGGAGGAGGAGAGACGTCTCCGATCTCTCAACACAAGCTAATGGCTAAGCGCCCTCTCACCACTTACCAGGGTCTTCGTTTGAAAAATGCGGGTATTGCTACAGGCCTCCCCCATTTCTCTCTGTAAGAATTGCTAGTGATAACAAGAATGATGTCATACGTAAACCTCAAGAAACATGCAATAGCATCATTTGGATAATCTTTTCTTCTCATTGTAAAAGTAATATAACTTCTATAGTGTTACCTTTTTTACAATAAGCATGTGTGCATGTATTGCTTTTGTAATTAAAAGAGATAAAAAGATAAAAATAAAAGTTATATATGCTTATTATTGAAAATTTGAAAAATATCTTTAAAATGTACAGGAGAAAATAAAAATGACCCACCATCCCGGGAAAACAAAATGGCATGTTGAAAGAACTTGAAAATTCTTCAGATATCGGCTCTGTCACTTTTTAACTGTAAAGTTAAAGTCTCTTAGCTCCTCTGAGCCTCATCTGTCACAGCTCTGAAAAGAGGACGCTAATACCTCCCTTGCAGTGTTATGGCAAGAACCGCAGATAATGTAAGCAGGGCCTTTAGCAAACTATATATGGATAAAGACCGACCTGGGTCTGAATCTCTGCCCGGTCGGTCACAAGCTGTTTGAACCTTGGGAAAGTTAGATAACTTCTCTCAGTCTGTAAAACAGGGAGATAAAAATGATAGCTATTTCCTAGGATGCAACAGGGTAATTAACAAAAAAAGAGCCTCTTAGTACAGTGAATAGAACACGATGAGCACGTTGCCTTGAAGCCACTGCCTTCATCTTCTTAATCGTCATCTTTATATCTTCATCATCATCAACAATCTTTATCTTAAGGAAGGAAGTCAGTGCTGAACTGAGCCACCAGGTCTGATCTCACAAATAGGGTATTTACATATTCAATGGGACCTTTGGAGCCAAATTAGGCCCATTTACTACCCCCAAGGTTACAACTTCATAGAGGTATTTCTTTGGTTCCAGCCTGTTAAAAAATGCAACAAGGGTAACATAGGAGCTTATTGTCACTTGTCCCTAAGCCTAAGAGCCAGGGCCCTTCCTAACCCTCACATTCCCAGACCAATAAAACCTGATAAGAATAAACAGCGGCAATAACCTTCAGCTGGGGAAAAGCAAGATGCAATTTGGTGGGAGTGAGAGGGTGGTGGGAAATGAGGTAGCATGTGCAAAACAGAGGTGATGGATGAGGGGTGTTAGGAGTGGCTGTCTTTTCTAATTTCTCACAGCAAAGGGGGAAGGTTTGCAGCTCTTCCTAATTTATTGTATTTGCTTATGTTTGCTTGCTTGCTTAAGAAACCCATAGATTGTCTTCTATGATCCCGGCACTGTTCTAAGTACCCTACAAATACTAAATTTGTTAGAGACATGCAAATTTACAAGTCGAACCATTTGGTTATTTTGTAGGCCTAGGAGTCTCAGGGCTTTGTGTTTGTTTTTTTTTAAGCAACAGGTATATCTTTTTTCTCTCTTACTCCCCCCCATTTCTATGGGGTCAATAAGACAGCATTTGCGTGCCCCAGTGCATACCACTTGTTCATTAATTCTTTCAAGAAAGACTTACTGAGAACCTAAATCAAGGCATAAGCACTCATGGGCTTTCTGAAGCTTGGATTCCAGGGGAAAGAGATGATGAACAATTAGTTATAATTACTCTGCGGAAGTCAGCATTTCAGTGTGAGTAAGTTCACTGGATATTCTTTCTGAAAATAAGTTGTGACAGATGAAAGGTTGGCAAAGACCTCGGGACTTGGTTTTGGGGAATGGGAGTACGTGGAACACACCAAGTAGAGGAGGACTCCGACCAGAAGCCTGGCTGGCTGCCCACGTCACACCTTTGCCTGGGGCCAGCTCAGGGTCCCTGCCTGACACTGCAGGAGCTTTGGCATCTCTGGGTCAGTCTCCACCCACCGTCTCCACGTTTCTCTGGGAGCTCTTGGATGCAGTGCATTCCCGCACAGCCACAAAGCTTGATCCAACAATCAGGGTAGTGCTGAGCCCAAGAGCCACGCTGTTTCAGAACCCTCTTATCTCTTTATCTCCTATGGGGTCCATTTCAATAAGCCAGAGGGGAATCAGGGATGATAAATTTTCTTAGGAAAATCATATTAAAGTTCAATTTGTTAAATCAGCCTTCTGATCTTATCGATGGTGGGCACTTGTTCTAGCAGCAGAACCAGGAGGTGATAAATCCTTTAGGCTGAGTCTGCAGATGGTTATCCTAACAGTGTGGACGAAATCAATGGGGAAGTCATCTAAGGGAATGTACTCGGGGCTTATATAATACCAGGCTGGTAATATTGCTTGATCAGATTGTAATCATCATTTTCCCCTGGTGTGTGTGTCATTTCAATAACAAAGCTTCCGACATGGTTGGAATATTCCTCTTCTCCTGGCGAGAGCAGCAGAAACACCTGCTACCTGTTTCAGTACAGTGCACCTATGTTCCTGTTTCAATACCCCAAGTCAAATGCTTATGGTCTCAAAGTGCTTCTTGGAAATTTTGGGAAACAAGGCTGGAAAAGAGGTTTTATGCTGCTGGTAATTAACACAAACCCATATGACGTAAATGCATCTCAGAGAGCCTTTGGTGCAGAGGAAAACGTTTCAGCAAATTGAGGGGCACTAAATTGGGGGAGCATCTGCCTTTTGGGAGATTTTGTGGGCAGATGGGACATGAGGTTAAGCAAACGAATGTCTTTTAGGAAGAGTGTAGGGCCTGGCATTTGCCCCATTTATTTAGCCACCCAATAAGTGCTGGGCATGTTCTGTGTGCTACAGACTGCGCCCTATACAGAGGAGAGGCTGCCTGAACAAGTCGTTTCTTCTCCCCAGGAGGTCAGCATCAAGGGCAGGAGTGGGAAAGGGCAGCCACATCTGCTTGGTTTTCTATAGCCAGAGAGCTAAGACTGATATTTACCTTTTCTTAATGGTTGAAAAAAAACAAGGAATATTTCATGACATATGAAAATTATATGAAATGCAGATTTCAATGTGCACAAGTAAAGTTTTACTACAGCACAGCTTTGCTCATGTCTTATGTTTATGTATTGTCTGTGGTTGCTTTCTCACTGTAATAGCAGAATTGAGTAGTTGTGGCAGAGACCGTATGACCTACAAAGCCTAAAATATTTACTATCTGCCTCCTGCTTTTTTTAGAGACAGGGTCTCTCTCTGTTACCCAGGCGGGAGTGCAGTGGTATGATCATAGCTCACTGTGGCTTTGAACTCCTGGGCTCAGGTGATCCTCCCAGCTAAGCCTCCTGAATAACTGAGACTACAGGCATGCACCACCATGCCCAGCTAATTTGAAAAACTTTTTTGGAGAGACAGTGTCTGTCTTTGTTGCCAAGGCGGGTCGAAGACTCTGGCATCAAGCCTGGCCTCAAACAATCCTCCTACCTTGGCCTCCCAAAGAGCTGGAATCTGGCCCTTTATTTTTGTAGTATTATTATTTGTATTATTATTATTTTTTGAGACAGAGTCTCTCTGGCAACCAGACTAGAGTGGAATGATATCAACATAGCTCACTGTAGCTTTGAATTCCTGGGTTCAGGTGATCCTCCTGCTTCAGCCTCCTGAGCAGCTGGGACTACAGGTGCATGCCACCATGCCTGGCTAATTTTTTCTATTTTTGGTAGAGACAGGGTCTCGCAATTGTTTAGGCTGGTCTTGAACTCCTGGCTTCAAGTGATCCTCCTGCCTAGGCGCTAGGATTACAGGTGTGAGTCACCTGCCAGGCCCATAGCCCTTTAAAGAAAGCATTTACCAACCATGGTCTAGGGGCACAGACAAGTGACAGGAGGAAGCTCTGTCAACAATGTGATAAGTGCTAAGAGAGTGTTAAGCACAGCCAGCGGCTTCCTGCCTTTAAGACTCCAGGACAGAAAAGATACTGAATCAGTCATTACCGATTGTTAATGCTGTTACAAAGAGGCTGACTTGAGCAATGAGGGAGGGTTTAAAAGAAAGAAAAGGCAGGGCTGACTGGTTTAGTGGTTAGTAATACAATGCAGGAGAAGACATCAAAACAGTGAGAGATGCAGGCGAAGTAGATTAGGGAAGGAGACTGATTTAGGTTTGGGTTTCTTTGAAAGCAGAGCCGGAGAAAAGAGTTTGAGTGTAGGGAGTTTATTTGGGAGGGAATCTCAGGAACCAGAAGAGAGAGGGTGAAGGGAACGAAACAGGAAGGGAGAAAAGCTAACAAAGGGTACGTTAATGACTGGTTACTGCTTTGGGCGAGGGAGGCTTAGTCCTTCTGGGAACCCTCAGGAGCTGCAGAGAACAAGCCTCAGATTCCCCCCAGCAGGAGTATGTACTTTCTGATCCTCTACCCATTGATTAAGCACTCATTACCTTCTCTGCACTTTCAGGTTGCACCTGCAGGTAGCTGGTGAGTGCCTTTTGAAGCTTCAGAGGAAGCCCTGAGTGAGCCAGGCAGAGACCTTAGGCTTGAAGTGGGATGCGGCAACGTGCATGGAACTGTCCACCACCACTGTGCTGAAATCAAGTGGATCAAGGAGGTGTGACCCCACGCATCATGACCATCTGCTGCGGAGATGTCTATGCAGCTAAGTAAGGGTAGGATTAAGCTTTGGCCCCAGGCTGTGATGCATTCTGCTGGACTGACGCCTCCTGCTGCTGGCTACTCAGATCCCCTGGCTGGCCTTGCAGCTCCTGGGGGAGTTCCTGCCTCGTGTGCTAGAAAGAACACAGTTCTGGGAGTCAGAGGCCTTGATTTCATCTGGGCTTACCCTGTTGGTCCTTGACAGACCCTGCTAAGCCATTTATCTTTTCTAACAAGAAAAAACTGCCCTTCCTAACTCACACATTGTGACAAGGATGAAACATGTTTCAAGCTTTACGAAAGAACAGAGTGCCATATAAATATGATATGATGATTGTTACTATTATTATTTCTGTCGGAAGCCCCTTCTTATTTCTTTTCTCTAACACAGAAGACTTTTCAGAGAGTGTTAATTACCCACCAGTAGCTTGCCAAGAGCCCTGATCTGTGTACATTCAGCACTGCTCAGCAGTGGAAGTTGCCTCTCTGGTTTAGGTGAGTTTGCCTGGTCCCAGGATGTGTCCCATTACCTGTTGGATACACTGGCATTTTCCCATCTCTTTGTTGATCAGTCGGCTTCCAGGCATCAAGGAACTGCAAGCATCTGTGAAAAACTGTAGGGAGGGTGCTGTCTTCAACAAAAGCAGATAAACGTTTGACCAAGAATTTTCTTTGAAATTAAAAAAAAAATGAGGAAGAGCTGGAACCTTCCTGAGCCCTGCACCACTCTGCTTCCCAAAAATAGGACCATGTTTGGGTGGCAGATGGTAAACCTCTTCACGGATAGGCATCTCACTTCTCTGGGACCATCGAAGAGGCACTTTTCATATTTCCGAGCAGTTGATCTTTGATTGTGTTTGCTACTTGTGCAATATCTGCAGAGAAATGAATATCCTGTTGCTTTTAAATATATGCAAAGTATCTCACTCTGATATAAGGTAGTTTTCATCCAAGGGGGAGGGGAAATAAACAGGGGAAGGAGGGGAAGGAGAGAGAGCAGTGAGCCATCTCAGGGCGCCATCCATAACCAGGGCTGTCAAACAAGAGGCAGGCGCAGAGAGAAATGAAGGCAACAGGGGATCGTCAACATCTGGAATTCACCGCTCATGACTTCTTAGTTCATTGTAGGCGCAAATGTTGTGGAAAGATCTATTTTGCTCAGATCTGTTTTCATAACAGCCGACAGAGGCACCGGGTATGACAGATTCCATTGCAGAGATATGGGACGTGAGTGCCTGGTGTCCTGCGGCAGCGAGGTTGGAGTGAGAATTCAGGAACGCTCATTCTCTGGGCTGACTTGCCTTGAAACACTCTGGTCCCCTGGGGTCCCTTTCTGCCCTTTCTCTGCCAATTCGTCCCTCCAGCTCCAATGGCATTTTCTTCTTCTAGGAAATTATGGGCTGTAGTGCTGAGGCTCTACCATTTGGAAAAAGAATTTTTTTTAAAAAAATTAAAACCCTCAAACTCTGGAGTTAATCCCTTAAGTTTCCTTATTGTTTTAAACACTGAAGGCAAGGATACTTGCTATTCTTAAAGAAAAGCACAGATCAAAGGCAAGAGTTAAACCCACAGTTACACTTCTGCCATTCAAACGATTTTCCCACCGTTGCTGTATTTGGAATTTGATGTAAGCATCCTGTCTCATGTCAATTGCTTCATATTTCTCTTATGTTCTCTTTTATACTCCTGAGACTTTGACAACCTAACAAATATGTTTTCTCCCAATCACGGAAATCAGCTTGATATCCTTATTTCTCCTTAATAGAAAAAGGCCCTAAAACAGAGAAAATGGCAAATGACTTTTCTCGTGCTCTTATCCAAGTCAATAGAAGAGTCAGCATTTGGAGGCATAACTTGTGAATTTCCCCTTCTATTTATTTCAGTTTACTACCTAATATATACAATCCAGTCCTGGGCACACATTATTTTTAAAAAAATGTATTTTAAACACCCTCAATCCTACCCTCTGGAGAGGTCTTTGCTTTCTTCTCTCTAACTTGCACTATTTTTTTTTTCCAGGGCCAATGAATGCAGGGTACATCTCAGCCCCATCCTGGCTGAGAAATGTCAAACATACCAGGGAACTAAAAGGTATGAGAGAGAGCCTTAACATGGTTGTAAACATACATGAAGTCACCCTCTCTTATCTCTTTGAGGCTATGATCTTTGCTATACTGCTAATGTTCGTATTTCCACTGAAACCATATTAAATGCAAACAATTTAGAAGAAAGGGAAACAAAAAGAGAACATTGAACCTCACTGGAACATACTTGCCAGAGAGAAGCATTACCTCAATTTTCCCTGCTCAGATTTTTTGGCCTCTTCAAGAGGACTCTCAGATGACTCTGAAATTAGAGTAGATACCAATTTAGCTGATCCAGGGAGAACAGGGAATGAACAATTGTATTGGGAAGGCCCCGAGGTCTTAGGTATGTGTGGTGATTTCTCCTACCGCTCCTGGACTCCTAGGAGCAGACCTTGATGGTGACTCATCAGCAACTGGTCCATGCAGGTAAGCCTTACCTTCCCTGCCCCCAGCCCCACACCTGCAAGGCTAATACCTGAAAGTGCGAGAGTTGTCACAGGTTGGGCTCTCCCAGGAAGTAGGTAGGGCTCTTGAGATTGACATATGAAAGGGAGGGGACTTCTGAAAGCAAGATTGGGCTAAGGGAAAAGCAGACCTCTGATGTAAGAGCACCTGGCTTTTTAGCTCCCTGTTGATCAATCACTGGACGCAAACTGCCCTGGGAAGGAAGTGTGACCTTGGGCAAGGTGGCTCTTTTCAGCAATCTCCAAAGGGAGCTGACAGCTGCCTACAGCTCTCAGCATCGGGGACAGGAATTCCTTCATTCTTGAAGGGGGATCTGAGGGGTACATCAGAGCATCCATTGCAGGGATTCTAACACAGACACTGATAATTCCAGCAAAAGAATAGAAATCAGATGCAGAATGAGAGCCCAGCAGTTCCGGATTCCCTAGAGCCTCCGGCCCCTCCAGACAGTGCTTTGGCAGAAAGCTTGTTACACATACCCGACAGGCTCTGGAAGATGCAAGACATAAGCTGAGAGATGGAAGTTTAAATCTTCTTGATCTGGTGGCTGCACAGCCCCTGATGTGGATACAAAGGGAATATCCACGAGCAACGAGAGGCCCAGACTCAGCTTCGAATGTTGATGCTACAAGGAAGGACCCGACTCAGAGTAACATGTCGTCCTCATTGTCTCTCAGGGAGCTGTGCTTGCAGAGTTCAGACTGGTTTAACTCAAAGCTACGCTAGGACGCAGTAAGTGGCAAAAGACACATTCACCACGGTTTCAATTACGTTATGAGTGCTGAGCCATGCTGGGGCTTCCCCCCAGCCCACCCCCAGTGAGTCTTACCAGGATAAAGATGACTTAAGGTTCTTGAGTTAGCTTCTCTGAAAGTCTTCTCCTCACAGTGATTGGAGCCTTGGTCCCAAAACAATGATGTTCATGAAATGGGGCTGAGCCTAGGAATCAAAAACAGACCCACAGGGACAAGGTCTGAGCACTCCTGAGTTGGGATATCCTTGTGCAGGTCTTCGCTCCAGCATTTTAAGCTTGGTCAACAAGAGGAGACCTGAGGGCTGGAATGAAGCTTTGGTCTCACAGAGCTCCAAGTGGGATGGACATGGTTGAAGAAAGTCCAATTTAAGTCAGATGTGGAGGGCTGAACTGCTATTTTCAGGGATGACCTTTTGAGTCGTAAACAACTAGAGAGTTGGCTGCACTGTTGGAAATGAGCCTAGCAACGGGCTTGATCTGTTTGGATTATCCTGATTTTAGAGGTTAAGTTCCTATATCATATCCGTGCGTAGAATCTTCCCATTCGTTCTTTCAGCAGATATTTTTGTGGACCTACTTGGAGCTAGGCACTGCATTAGAAAGCGCAGTTACAAAAGGCTAATGTATGGACCTTTCCCTGGAGGACGTAACAATGGGCTCTCCAGTGGTATTTCCTAGACGCATTATGTCAACCACAGTGTTGGGTGGGGCAAGGTCAGGTTAGAATAAAAAGGATAACTAGGGAAAGTCTCAAGCCCAGATGACCTTGACTATTTGATGTGAACTCTAGAGTTTCTGCTGGGGCAACAGGCCTGCCCTGAACCCCAGACTTTTTGATTGGGGCCTCAATATCCTATTTGGCGTTTGTGAAAATTCTCCCACCTAGTGTTGGACAGTGACAGGATGAAATTCTTGAACCTTGATACTGCCGTCTTTCCATCTTCAAGTATCTCAACATCGTGGAAACTTCTGGTGACATGCCTCACCCAGTGGGTTGGACCCCCACATCCTTATGCCACCCCAGACTAGCCCGGAATTTACTGTAGCCCTTTAGACTTGGTGGTTTCCTTCCTTCCCTCCTTCTTTTCTTTCTTCCTTCCCTCCTTCTTTTCTTCCTTTCTTCCTTCCTTCCTTCCTTCCTTCCTTCCTTCCTTCCTTCCTTCCTTCCTTCCATCTTTTCTCATTGGGGCTAAGGCCACTGGCTACCCTCCCTTAAAGACCACACAGAGAGCCAAATAGATACCCCCACTCCAGCCCTACTTACTTGTGGCTTTTTTCCTTTCATCTTGATCTGCAGCTGAGTACCCAACATGCCTTTAGGACAAGCCCCATTGTGATGGCACTGTCCAGATTAAGCCTTTACCACGGAAGACTTTATCCCCTATGTCATCTGTACCATGCCCCCTCTCTTGTGCTCCCATCACAGATTCCTGTGCATGTACTGGGGGAGGGCAGAAGCCTGAATGTGGCTGCTTTTGGCCACTGGATGGGGCAGTAATTTCAAACCCAAGTGTGAAGTCGAGTTGACCTGTGATGATCAGCCAGAAGGACCTCTTTTGCCTGCTTCCTCCAGGGAGTTGTTTAGATCAGCTTTAGCAGGGCGAGTTAAGCTAGAGTTTTGGGGTGGCAGGCCTGGGTTCTAATGCCACCTCTGCCTTCTTCTGTGACCTTGGGCACGTCATTTCACTCTCTAAGCCTCAGTTTCTTTATCTGTAAAATGGGGATAATCCCCCTCCCCCATAAAGGATTGTCAGAGCATTTAAATGAGATGGTATATTAGAGCACAGGCTTAGTGCTCACTAAGAGTTCAAAATACAGAGACTATTACAATATTATTTTTTATTGTGATGATTATTATTTCTATGGCTTCTCCCTAACTGAAATCTTAAGATAGAGTCAATACTAGATCTGCAGTTATGGTGCTCAGACGTGGCTCAGAAGGGGCTGCAGGAAAGCCTGCACAGGCGGCTGCAGATGACATGAGAGAGATCTGGGAGAGCGGCATCACGGCTCTGTTAGATCCTGTCATCACAGTGAAATGTGCTTTTTACTTTCTTTTAAAATATTCCTTCTAGGGCCTCTCTTTCTCTCTCGTCCTCCTTTTCATTGTGGATACTTTCAACATACAGAAAAAGGGGATCCCTAATCAACCTCCCATGTACTCATTAGCCAGATCCAACAATTACCAGTATTTTGCCAACCATGGGAAACTTGCTTTTGGTGCCTTAGTTTCTCCCTTATGTAGAAAGGAATCACCAGCATCTATTCTCCTTGTGAACAGGAGTGGACAGTAATGCGAGTGAAAACACTGCTCTTCTCCCACCCCCAAAAATACCTTCCATGAAAGCCTTGAAAGACATCATTTCATCATGGCAAGTACAACAGATTTCTCAAAATGTTGAAATGTTCCAGTCTGACACCCCATCCCCACGCTGCCCACACATCTAAGACACAACCGGATCACGCTTCCCTTTCCCCGCAATTCCTGTCATATTATGCGGCATGAAACGATTCGAGATTAAAATGACAAATTAACTGTTGACTGTTAAATATTTAATGTCAAGAAGCTGCTTAAAACTCATAAAAATTCAGGCAATAAATCTAAATAGTAGAGTGGGGAAATGTTATGGTAACTTAGATTTTGCGGTACCTTAATATTGTCTTCCAGCAGGCGTTTGCCAATTGGAGAACACACAGCACATTTACTGCGTGAATTTATGAACGTGTTCCAGTAACCCCATCCATTTTCCCCGTATTGTTTTCTCTTGGCATTTATAGCAACTTCCAGTTTGTCACTGCGTAAAGATAAGTGACTTCTTAATTTTTTCTTCCCGCTTTAGCCCTTGTTTCGTGGGGTGCACTCATGGCCAGCTCACTTTTCTTTCATCAGCCTCCAAAAAGCAGGTTGATTTTTGAAAAATGTAAGTGATAGAATCCAAGGCAGCCCTGGGGAGGTGCTAGAGCCAGGCCAAGTGCGGGAAACGCTCCCCACCTCTAGCCAATAATTCATTCTCTGAATCCAAGTTGCTACTTTTAATGTATTCTACTGAGGGTGCTGTGAGGGTAATAATATTCTTCACAAACCAATTCCCCAGAGATATACAGGGAGTTAATGAAGTAATAATGAGGTGAAAATGCCTGTGAGTTATAGAATGTTCCTTAGATTAAAGTGGTAATAAATGCGGAGCAAATGAGAGCTTCTGGGTCTTTGCTCATGTTGTCTTTACTTTCTGGACTGCTTAATTTCTTTCTTCTTTGCTTATCCACAGGGATGCCACATACAGCTACACAGGTTGTGCACTGCACCACTCCTGGGCTCCATTCACAAAGGCCACAATGTGATCAGCTATCCATACCCTCACAATCAACCTGTAGGAGGCCTTTTCTGATCTCCTCCATCCTCGTGACTCTCTCCCTTCAGTGGACACTCAAAGATGCTAACAGAGGTAACTTGGAGCCCAGTCTCCTGAAAGGACAATGCCTCCCCCAAAGGAATTCTCACTAGGGAAACATGAAGACCCTAAATGAATGGCCAAGAGTGAACCAAGAAGGGGGCTTTAACCCCACAAGTAAAACCCAGGCCCCTCAGTGCTGTTGAGCTACACAGAAAAACCACATCAAGGTGGGCCAAGGAGGACTTGGCCATTGCCACCAGGTCGTTCAGACGCAGCCTCCCCTTATGAAGGGAGATCAGCTAATGATTTAGCTTGAAACTCTCAGAATGCAAGAATTCCCTGCCTAGGAGCTGGGGCCAGAGGGAGACCTGTCCGTCTGTACAAGCTTCAGACATCCCTGGGAGCCATCAGGAACTGGATTGAGTTGAGCTGTAACTAAATATCACTTTGCTCTGAAGAAGAGATTGCAACCTTTCCATTAATATTATTGAAGCCCCTAGCCAGAGTCCTGCTGTAGACCATGCCTTGCCCACTAGGCCACCCCCTAAGTCTAGCTGGTATACCTCTCTTTCATGGCTTCAGGTGGTAGTGGCACCTCCCAAGGCCACCAGACAGCCCAGGACAAAGCAGCTGTGCCAATACTTTGACACCTGTCATATGTTACTTGTGATACCTAGTGTGTGGAATACTCTGCCACCTCGGTCTGGCACATAGGGAACAGGTTGCATTGATCTCTCCGTGCCCAGGGGCCGGCACAGTGCTGAACACACAGTGGGAATTCAAAAAGCATTTGTTAATGGTGTCATGCATATAAAATGAACAGCTTAAAATTTCCTAAAGTAATAAAAGGAGCATAGCTCTAGTATCATCTATTTTTTATTACTTTGTGTTTACACGCCTCTGGTTAGTAACCCAAACCTGTTTCCATGGTGAATGTGACAGAACTATGTGATTATGGGTCTGCAACTTTCTCTTCCTGTTGAAAAAGCTATAGCTATAACTTTATCTCCCTTTGTAAATTATTTCTACATATTATCTTGCAGCTACCTTGTCACTGCCAGCAGCCTCCTAGAGTTGGCTTCTCCTGCCATCAAGCTGACTGTTTTGTGGAAAGTTCCTATAAATGTTTAAGGAGAACTAAGGAAGACAATTTAAAGATCAGAATAAGAAAAAGAGAGGTAATATTTTTGTGGGGCTGTCAGCTCTCTTATGCCAGGATATGTATGAATGACCTTATTTAATCCTCGCAATCCCATTTTACAGATGAGAAAACTAAAGCTCAGCTAGGTTGCCTTGTTGAATCCTCTGGGTTGTAGACATATTCCTCCCTACTTCGGTTGTATAGCACATGGTAATCAGAGTCCATTACCCTTGCTAGTATAATGATTCCTTTCATACTTTCCTTGTCCTTCAGTATGAGAATCCCAAAGTGATCAGGTGGTAGTGGCAGCTTCAAGTTCAATGACTAAGTCCCCCGGCATTCATTCATCCACTGCCCACCCCACCCCACCATGTACACTCGCTGTTGAGGAGATAGTACCACGTGTCTTCTTTTGCCTCAATATGTATAGTATATACTATATCTCAAGCAAAGTGTCACATCCCAGCAGGGTTATTCCTGAGATGGAGCTTTACTGGGAATGACACTCCTTAATAACATATTCTATTAGGCTTCTTGCTTCTGAATAAGGGTTACATGGTCAGACACAGGACCCTGTTGCCACGTGTCTATTGTTGCACCTCTTTGCCATAAGACGGGCCCTTCCTTCTGAGACAATGTGTTTCTGTGTACCATGCTAAGAGGTTGGGCAACCTGTAGACCAATAATAGTGGCTCTGATGGAGGCACTCTGGGCTGGAAAGGAACACGCTCCGGAACAAGTATCAGTTCTGTGAATGGAAAATTTCTGCTCCCTCTGGGGTAGAATGGTCTGATATAATCAACCTGCCACTAAGTGCCAGGCTGGTGTTCCTGAGGAATGGTACGATATGAAGGGCTCAAAGTCAGCTCTTGCTGTGGGAGGTTGGGTGTTCAGTAATGCCGTTGGTCTTGGTGAGAGAGGAGCCATGGTGTTGGACACCTGCATAGTCTCCTTTCCTGCCACCATGGCCACTCTGTAGATTCGTTTATGCTACCACTGGGTCAGCTTAGGAGAGAAGCTGGCTGACACCCACAGGATGACTCATCCTGTTCATCCATCTGGCTGTTGAGAAACTCCTCTGCCAGGGATGTTCTCTGCTAGTCATCAATGTGAGGCATGAACATCTGCGTGCTTTCTACTCGTTCCCAGAAGTTCATCCACATGCCTTTCTTCCAGACTGCCTTCTCCCATATCTTCCAGTCTTACTCCCTTTAAGCTGCTGACCAACCAGCCAAGGTATTCACCACTGCCCAGGAAACCATGTTAATCTGTAACTTAGGCCACTTTTCCTTCCATAAAAAATGAAACTATAGCTTCCTGCTTTGCCTACTAGGAAAATTTCCTTTTACCAATATACTTTATAAAATCCATTTTTGGCCAGCAGCAATATTTAATGTCAACACATCTATGAAGCAATTTTTCTTCCTTTCTTAGTTAGACATAGGACCCGTCTCCCCCACCAGTAAAGCCATTAGTATGAGTCGAGGGAGAGATACTGGTGCAATAGGAGTAGGCGACTTAGGGCCAGGGCCAAATGATCACATAATTTACTTGTGCATTCTAGACCTGCACGGACATGATCCTGCTATTGTTTGCAATGCATATTGGAATGTTGCTGGGCCCAAATGACTTCATGACTTGGCGGTTCTGGCAACAGTGAGCTCAGAACGGGTCAGTTCAGGTGTCCCAGGTGTTATATTTCCACTAGAGCCAAGGAGCACATCAGGAACTATTTCCCAAAAGGAGAGTAATTCTCTGCTTCAGAGGATATGGTCTTGCACCAGGAACCTGCTATAATGCCCCTGTCAGGGCTTGCCGGAAACTTCACACAGCGTTCCCCTCCACCAGAGAGCTCCCTAGGACTACTGAATCCGCGGGGTCACGTGGCCCAAACAGCAGGGCAGTTTGTCCCACAATGTGGACCTGTCACTGAGTTTGTTTTGCGTTCTGGATCCCACTTGGAAATGGAAGCCTTTCTGGTCACCTGATAAGCTGGCTCAAATGCAGTGTCAACATTCCTTCCAAAATCCGAAAAGATTCATCATACATTATGCCTTCTTTTTAATAATAGGAGATGCGAGGTACAAAAATGTGCCCTCTACCTTCGAGGTGTATATCCCAGGATACCCCTTACTCTATGGACTACTAAAAATTTCACCACCAGCTACATATTTACAGGAAACATAGAGGAACATGTCAAAAGACACCATAGGGATGCAATTAGCAAAATCCAACCTGCAGGAAAAATGACCTGGTTTCTTTAACAAATAAACTGCAAAGAAAAAAATCAGAGAGATGGAAGGAGAATTTATAAATCAGAGGAGACTTTAAAACATTTTAACCAGTTGCAATGTGTAGGTTTTATATGTATCTTTTTTGAAACAACCAGCTTTTTAAAATTTACAAAACAATTGGAAATTTGAACAATGAATATTTGATGATATTAAGGAATTATCAAGTATTTTAGATGTGATAATGATATGATTGTTATGTTAAAAAAAGAAGTTTTATCTTTTAGAGATACATATGGAGTATTTATGGAAGAATGGACATGGGATTTGTTTCAAAATAATATGGGAAAAGGAAGGGAATGAAGTAAGAGATGAAACAAAACTGGCTATGAACGGATAATTGCTGAAGCTAGGTAAAAAAAATGATGATTTATCATTTTATTCTTCCTAATTTTGTATATGTTTAAAATTTTCTATAATAAAAGTTTAAAAATTTTTTAATTCAAAAATTTTAACTTATGAGTAAATAATTACATTAACAGCGCTTGCCACCTGAGTCTTCACAGGATTTATCTTCGTAAACTGGCTCCCTTACAAGGCCATCCGGGATCCTTGCCATCCTATTCTCCCCAGATCTTATTAGTATGATGTCATTAATGTTCTGGTAGAATGTCGAGACAGCCATGTCCCTGCAGACTCTACTGGGGCAGGGAACAGGAAAGTTAACACAGCCCCGGGGCAAGACAGTAAAAGCACTTCTATCCCTCTCATGTAAAATCAAACTAATTTTTTATTCTCCCTGTACTGATCTGAATGGGGAAGAAGGCATTTGCCAGATCAATAGCCGCACACCAAGAGCTAGAGACTGTGTTGATCTGCTTAGTAAAGATACGGCAGCTGGCATGGCAGCTGCTATCAGGGCTACCATCTGATTAAATTTATGATTGTCATCCACCATGATCTATCTTGTTGTTTTTGTTGTTGTTGCTGCTGTTGTTTGCAGCATCCAGACAGTTGAATTGCATGGAATAATTATGGGGACTGCTACCCCTGCATCTTTTTAAGCCTCTCATGGTAGCATTAATCTACAACTCCTTCTGGGATGCACCATTGCTTTATTAGCTTGACCAGAAAGACGAGGGAGCAGGACAGTTACAGGAGCTTCCGTGCAGTCCTTCCTTTCCAACTTCCTGGTGTGTCTATCCCAGTGACATACCCAGGGGCTTTCTCCTGGCATCCCACACTGCAGCATCAACAGACAAGCTCTGGGAGTGTGGCACAGGATTAGGGGTGGACATCACCAGGTGGCATCTGTGTGAAATTGGCTGGAGTCTGCACTGGTCCCTGCAGCACTGGCTAGATTAACAGATAGGCGAGGCGGAGGGGATTTGAAGTGGTATACAGTAGGCGTCCTATATAGTTCCCATGTCAAAGGACTGTTGGGAGGATTAAATGAGAAAACCATGCAAAACTGCGTTGCACATTACATACTTAAGTTCTCAATAACTGTTAGCCTGTCTGTCATTACTGTCATTGTTATTATTATTATTATTTCCCTGAGGAGTAGACTTTTCATTTAGGGAAAGAGCAAGGTGCAGAGAGATTAGGATTATTACACCACTACCTCCCATCATCTCTAGGATCTTCTGCAGAAATTCATTTGCTTGCTTGGCCCCATAAGGCATTTAAGCATAATTAAAACTACAGTAGCAATTGCCATTTACCTCTGCCACCCGAATCTTTGCTGATAATAACAAGTTATTTTTTCCAGCTATCTTCCCTCCCATTATTAATTAATTTTTGACTCAGTAGCCGTGCTGGATGTTTCTCATTCCTTAAATTCGCTTTTCAGAGGCCTGTTGAGATTTCAGTTCCAGACTTGGTGCACCTGAGTCTGGTCTATTCCTCATGCCGAATCTTGCTGACTATATTGTCAGGTTTACAAAACTTGCTTTTTTGAAGTCTTCTATCCTCCCAGTGCTTTCCAAACTAGTTCAAAGGCAAAACATGAAAAAGTAAAGAGTAATCAATTAAAAAAAAAAAAAAAAGAGAAATAAGAAAAAGTAAAATATGGAGCAGAGAAGAACAATATAAAGATGGGTGGAAGATATAAACCAATCTAGATCAGTAATTGCTTAATGAATATGGACTAATGCTTCAACTATCAGCACAAAGACTTGGAGACTAGATTTAAAAGATCTGAATACATGTTATTTGCTAAAAGCACATATAAAGCCTGAGGCCATAGAAAGATTAAAAAATGGAAATTCTGCTTCTGACCAAGGTGGAATAACAGGAACCAAATTTACCCTCCGTCTGAAACAACAAAAACAAACAAAATATTTGAAACAATAGTTTTCAAGTCACTAGACATTAGGCAATGTAGAACGGAGATTTCTGAAAGATGGGAAAAAAATGAGGTGGGCCGTTGCCCCAGCTTACAATCTTGAAAGTTCCCAGGTGGCCAGGAAGGGAGAGAGGGAGAAACCAAAAGCAGTGGCTGGTGGACTCCCTGTGTTGAAGAGTTGGAGCTCAGTGTCTGGAGAGACAAAGGTGGCTTGAGTTTGCAGGAGAGGTGCTGAAAATGAAAGAGCGGAAGAGATTGGGGTCTCTGGAGATCGACAGCTGGTACTTGAGTATTCAGCAGAATGTTGATCTAGCATGCGGTGCGCAAACTGTCTGGTACTGGAGAGAGAACCACTTGAAAAGATGACAGGGAACAGTGCATAGGTCTCACATAGGGCTGGGGACAGTATCTCTTCCCACCAATCAGACTACAAGAGAGTACTTGGAAGGGTCTTGACTCAGCAGTGAAAAATAATTAGTGTTAGACTAGATACTGCTCTGGTCCTACATAAGGAAGTTTAAAGAAAGAGCAGAAAGGATCAAATGGTTTCCAGATGACCTAACTACATCCCAGAACAAAGCTCAGAAATATTTATAGGATCATAAAAAAACCTAGCACCCAGCAAGGTCAAATTCCAAGGTCTGGCATCCAGTTATAAACAACCAGGCATGAAAAGAAGCAGAAAAATATGACCCAGAATGAGGAGCAAACTCTATTAATTAAAGCTGACCAAGAACTGACTGAGATATTATAATTAGCAGAGAAGGATATTAAAACAGGTATTATAACAGTACTCCATTTATTTAAAAATGTAAATAGAGATATGGAAGATTAAAAAAACAAACAAACTGTACTGCCAGATATGAAAGTCATAATGTGTGAGATGGAAAACATGCTGGATGGGCTAGCAGCAGACTAGACATCGAAGAAGAAAAGATTAGTGAACTTGAAGACTAAGAGCGATAGAAAGTACTCAAAATGAAACCCACAGAAAAAAAAATCTTTTCAATGAAAAGAGTTTCAGTAAACTGTGAAATAATTTCAAAGAGTCTAAGATATGGAGTCCCTAAAGGAGAGAGCAGGAAGAAAAAAAATATCTGAAGAAACAAGAAAGAATGATCTATTGATACATAAAACATGGATGAATTTCAAATTAATCATGCTGAGTGATAGAAGCCAGATTAAAAAAGAAAGGAGAACATAATGTATGATTCCATTGATATAAATGCTAGAGGAAGCAAACTAATCTATAGTGATGGTACAAAAGCTCAGTGGTTGCCTGGGAGCTGGGGGGAGAATCCAGAGTCAGGGGAAATGGCACGGGGCACCAGGACACTTGGGGGATGATGGACGTGTTCACTACTTTGTGCTGATAATCCAATCCAGGAAATACATAGGAAGGACACCTACCACATCACAACCAAGTTGGGTTTATCCTGTAAACCACAGGCCGTTCCCAGCCCTGCCCTGTCTTTTTGCTTTGCCATGAGGAAACTCTCTCCAGTGAGTTTTACCCTTAGATGTTTTTTCAGGTACCAGTCCCTGCATGCCCCCAATTCCAGGAGGTACATAAAAATCTTTCTCCATATGTCTTAGTTTGGGTTTCCCCAGAGACCGACTGCAGACAAGAACATTTCTGCAAATCGTTTATTTGGGTGGGGGGCCCAGGTCCACGTGTTGGGGAGTGGGAGAATGAAACAGGAAAGGGAGGGAAGCCTACAGGCCTATCAGGAGTTGCTGTATGGACCCTGGATCTCAATCCTGCCATGGAACTCGAGGAGCCATTATAAAACATATGGTTCAAATTTATCCCACCCAAAGGGCAAGAGAGCTGGGGTGCTTATATACCAGCTCCTATCAGTGGTTGGTGGCAGGCTGCTCTCTGGGTTCGGGGCTGGGGAGGCATTCACTTCCAGCAGTTCTAGTCTGGCTCTGAGGGCCAGAGAAAGTGCTCAGGCTAAGAAAGGCAGGGTGTGGGGTTGAAGGTTGGATAAGGGGAGATGGGTAGAGCACCATGAAGTGGGAGGGGACGAAGTGGGGGAGTGTGGTGATGAACAACACACAGATGGCTCTTGCCAAAGACACATCAGCTCTGGGCCTCCAATTCTCTTTAATATATTAGCCTTCTCTGGCATTGCCTAGATGTGGGAGATGGGCCAGTGCTGGCCAAATTAGTCTTTGCCACTCCCTTTGCTTGTCCTGTGTGGATGGTCCAGCACTGCAGTTTAGGATGTAAGGGGATTTCGCACCTATTATCATGAATTGGGCAGCCTGTGTCAACATTCTGAGACAGGAAGAGCCCCATTTTTACGTCCTGTTACAAATCCTTATAATTCTTCACCCTTCCCTATTTTCACTTCAAGTAACTTGGGCAAATCTCTATTCTTTGAAGCCCAGAATCTAATTAAAAACTATATATGTTGACGACTAGGATGTTAATTATAGGACTTAGAGAGAATAGTAAATATCTTTGGATAGGACCCGTTAAATTAAATATATTTGGAAAGGATGGGAGCATTAGTGATATTTGAGGCATATGGCACAAGTTCTTATGTTATTCTCAAGGGAGAGAACAAATTTTAGTGAGAAAGAAAATCTCCTAAATGCTGGAGTTGGTTGTGATCCGTACTCTGTAATATACCCATCTGTGCAACAGCTCTCTGTCCCCGGAAGCTCCAGTCCTACGCATGATCCTCCCACTTAGCCAAGTAAACAGTTTAGATAAACTTTCCATCTCTAGTCCAAAACCAGAAAGTTGGAGAGATCATTTTCACAATCTGTTCAAGCATCAACAGACCAGAACAACAATCTCCAGAAATGTTGGGCAAAAACAATGCTGTCACCTCCAACTGAGAACTTGTACAATTTGTATCCAAAGTCCCAGTTCTTGGGATTGAGCAGTTGATTCTCTCTTTTCAATGTTTCTCAGATACATCCCTCCAATCCCAATTCCTGTCTTCTTAGATAAGGGTTCCATATGGCCTATATAAACTGTAGTCTTCTGGAAGGCTTTCTTGCCTCCTGAATGTTTCTGCCACTGTCTACCCTGTACTCTGTACCCGGAGTGGGCCACTTAGAATGTCACATTCATCATTTCATGCTCTTGCTCAGTATCTACTCTGGCTCTAATTTTTTATATAAGGTCCCATACTCGCTTTCAAAAGTCTGGCCCTTCCTTATCTATCTGGAATACTCTGTCTCCAATTCCCAGTGTGTATCCTGTACCCTCCCTTGTCAGGGTTGCTTTCTCACTGTTGCCCAAACTCATGATGTTTTTCCTTCCCGTCACATTGCACAAGCTCAAACTGCTCCCTGACGACCCATCCTAACATGTCCAAATGTCACTAAATGAGACTGCATGTGCAGAAGAACGCAGTCCTCTGCTTGACATAGGTGCCCCTCACATATTGGTCACACCCTCACAAACCTCCCTGATTATAATTTGGGGTCCACAAGTCATAAGCCCTCAACATCATTAGAATGAGACAGAAGGGAAATTGACTTCAAACTTTAACCAATGGGGTCTTTTAAACTTCTTAGTGTAAAAGCCCTCAACTCCATTACTCTTTCATTCCATTTTAATCTTCTTCATAGTATTTATCATAATTTGAAATTATCCTATTCATGTACTCATTGTCTACCATTCTCCACTAGAATGTGAGTTTCACTGAAACAGTGCCCTGTCTTGTCTAACACTTTATTCCCCAGTGCCTGTGCCTGGCACACAGCAGGTGCTCAAGAAATAGTAGTTGAATGAATGAATGAACCTATTTCATTACGCCTTCCCCTGTTGGGTTGGCTATCATTGATTTCTCACTTTCCTGATGCTAACTCAGTAGCATAGATTTGATTTTTATATACATTTACATATATAGATTATAGTTTAGCAGCTTGCTGAAATTATTTGTCTGAACTTATTTTATACATATATTTCTCATTTCTCCACCTAGATGGACTTCTTGCTGGTAAGAATTAAAGCTTGGCGAGGGAGATCACTGGGTTTGGAATAAGATAGAACTAGATTTTATTTTTCTCTTCTTTTTTTTTTTCTTTTGTTCAAGAAACTGAAATCTAAGAACTAGATTTTAATTCCACTTATTATCTGGGTGACTTTGAATAAGTTATTCAACCCTCCTGAACTGCAGAGGAACAAGGAGAACACAGTGCTTTCTTCAGAGGATTGGTAGGAAGATTTAATGAGGTATTCACGTAAGGTGCTTATTAGAGTGCCTTGGACATAGCGGATGCTCATTGAATGTTAGAGTCTTTTAATCTGACAAATTACCTTTAGAAAACATAATGTATGCTTTATATACATTATGGTATGTATATTCTAAAAATATAGTGTATGTTTTAATGTACATTATAAAGTATATATTATTAAAATATAGTGTATATTTTTGAAAAGAAAATAATATAACATCCATATGCCCATTAACAACTGTTAACATCACATTATTTTTTCAGATCTTTTTAAATAAAGGAAATAAAACATTGTAGATAAACATAGATAAGTCCCTTTTGTTCACTGTTGTTATGATTATGATTATGGTTATTATTTCCACCCAGAAATGTTCTTTGAGGATGATAATCATGTCACGTATTTTTTGCATTCCTGCCTTCTTCCATTCCAGCCCTTCTAGAACAAATGATGGTAAAGGTGCTCTAGGAATATTTGTTGAATTAAATTGAAATGATGGTTTATTTACATTGCAGAAATCTGATTTAAAGAGGATATGAGGCTTCCTGATTGTCAGAGCCAGGAAAATCTGCAGTGTTTCAAGATCATGTAGAAAAGGTTTTATTAAGTTTATCCACCCTATGACAAAGCTGGAGATAAATTCTCTCTCTGCAAGATCTTGGAGAAACAACGCAATTTGAAAAGAAACCAAGTAGGGGGATGGGACTTACATTCCACTCCACGTAGAAGGCCTTGGAAAGCAGCATCCAGCCAGCTAATAGGAGTTAGAAAGTCTTCCAGCAGGGAAGAGATGATTAAGAAGATGCTGGTTCGGTCAAGGCAATCTTCTTTTGTGAACCAAATCAGAGACAGCAGGATTCTGATGCCCTGGCACAGTCTGAAAATCTGGGTGCTGGAGTTGCCAACCAGGGTGGAAGCACTGAACAAGAGCAGCAGCAAAGCAGGAGTCAGAAGGTCCAGGGCCCAAGTCTAGTGGGCTGACCAGCTACATGGCAATCCCCTTGTCCTCCTCCGGGCACAGGCTCCTCACTTGTCTAATTAATGGATTGGAACAGTGGATCTCCAGGGTCTCTGTAAACTCCATAGTGGTATTCTGAGTCCAGTCTGTTTCTGAACTGAGTCTTGCTGCTTTATGGTTTAAAAATGTGTTAGTCCTTTACTTCCATGTAACAAATTCACCCAAAACTTAGTAGCTTTATTGTCTCACTCCATTGTTTCTGTGAGTCCCAAATCCAGGCACCACTTAGCTGGGGGCCCTGTCTCAAGGACTCTCACAAGGCTGCAGTCAAGGTGTTATCTCAAGGCTGCACAGAGGGAGGATCTGCATCCACGCTCACTCCTGTGGCTGTTGGCAGGCCTCTGGTTGTCACTAGCAGTTGGCTGGAGACATCAATTCTTTGCCACACAGACTGTCTCCATAGGGTTCTTTGCAACATGACAGCTGATCACCCTCAGAAGGATAAGGGAAGAGAGGTGAGGAACAGGGAGGAGGGAAGGGAAGGGAATGTAGACACTGTTCAAAATAGAAGCCACAATCTTTTTTCTAAGATAATCTCAGAAGTGACATCCCTTTGCCTCTGCCCTAGTCTCATTGGAAGTGAGTGAATGAGCCCAGCCCTCCCTGCAGTGGAGGAGATTAGGAGATAAGGGTGTGAATACTAAGAGGTGGGGATCCTCGTGGCCACTTCAGATGCCTACAAGGTTAGATGGCGACACAAGACAAGGAGGAATTTGCCTGGTGCAGCCTGGGATAGGGACACGGGTAGGGTGGCCAACTCATTCTAGTTTGTTTGAGATTTTCTTGTTTTAAGCATTGAAAGTCCCACATCCCAGAAAACCCCTCAGTGGCTGGCACACCAGGACATTTGGTCACCCTATGGGTGTTCTGACAAGTGCCAGTTCTCCTTCCCAGGTGTGCTATGTCGGTATGGTGGCACACTCTCTGGAGAAAGAACTGCACTCCATCACAATAGCTCCACGTAGACAGAGGTACTGCTCCCTGTGGGACAGGGTCTGCGCTGGAATGGGCCATGTGTGACTTACCATAATGAGCAGCGTGTTCCTCACTTGGCAGCTCGTGCCTTCCCCGGGAAGACCTTCTTGCTGAATTGGTATACAGTTTATTGTGTCACGCAGGGCATTGTTGCTAATGCCACATGGGCTGGCACCGGGGCTGGTGGCTATTGGCATGTCACCCTGCAGAAAGGGCACCATGCCATCATGACAGATGGATTTGTGTGCTGGCATGTTGTGGAATCAACAGGTCCATCAAGTATGAAAGAGATAAGCTAGGAAGGGATTTCAGAACCTACACCTAATCCTTGGACATTTAGTGATATTGTTAAGGTAGTGCTAAGTGCTTCCAAATTTTTTGAGTTTTCTAAAAATGAAATGAAGTACACCAATGTCCTTCTGACAGGCTGTGCAAAAGAATTTGGCATCAAAGAATAGTACCACCCACCACTGGATTTTTTTCTCTTAGTGGCAACAAACATCCAGACAGAAGATCATCTTTTTCCCACCATCAGCACAATGAATCACAGCAAAACCGAGAGGGAAAGAGAGGGAGAGAAACAAGATCCTCCAAACCTAATTTGACTTTTGATTTCCCCTGTTTTGCCTCTTTATGGGTGTGTGTGTGGCTAAATCAGGTGTCAAGTTAATAGAAAAATCCTTGGGTGAAATCTCCTTTACGAAAAGCATTTGCTAAAAATAATAAAAGAAATCTCATACATTATGACATTTTTTTTTTTTTACCTGACAGTCATCCTTATCTCTACTGGAATGCAATTCAATTTACTATTTTGACTATTATTCCCTGCGCTTTCCTCAGAAACCTTGGGAAATGCACTCTCAGTGAAGAAAAATTACACCAGGAACAGAAAAGTGATGATTTTAAGTTTCCCTGCTATGCATTTCTTAAAAACAAGAAGGGCGTGGGCGAAGGGCTAGCAGGCAGGCGCTGCACCAGACTGACAGTGACGTGCTAAGGGTTCCCGAGGCTCCGTTGTCTGGAGGTGGCCTCCCGCTTTGCTCGGCCACTCTGGGCAAAGTAGACAGAAAGAATGATTACAGGTGGAAACCATTAGGAGTTGTAAGACTGGGAAAGTAATCACAGAATCTCCAGCCAGGGCAATGCAATTTCACAGGATCTGTTAATTATTCTCTCCAGTGTTTTCTCATCCATAACCCCATCTTGCAGAGGAGGTGGGGAAGGTATTATTAATCCCACTTTGTCTACGAGGAAACAAAGGGGTGAAGAACCTTCTGCCCCAAGTCTAAACTCCCAGCGGGGATCTTATGCCTGGACCCAAAGTCCCTCGCTGGAACACTGCTCTGACCATAGCTGCCCCGCATGTCACTCAGGGCCCTTTACCTCCGCACTTACACCCATTTAAACAACCCCCGTCACTTAATGTGGCAAAGGAAAAACGTGTCTGTCATTTTGCAATTCCCTTCTCTTTTAGAGAGATGAAAGAAGTTCTTCGTGAGGGTGCAAATCGAAGATGCTGAGAGAAGTTCTAAATGGTTCCACAGAAAAAAAAGGAAGCTGGAGCAGGGTGATGCTGGCCTCAGCAGGGAGGACAGCCCACCAGGTCCCATGAGGAAATGAGAGGGGATCTTCTTCAGATTTTGACTGGACTGGGGCTTAGCTCTGTTCTCTGTGTCACCAAAGAGAGCTGTTAAAGTTTGTGCCACTTGCCGGCGCTTTTGGAATTTGAGTTGTTTGAGATGGGTCTATGTGTTGTTGTGTTCTTTGGTGGGCTGAGGAGGATGCAGTAAAAGTGCTGAGATGACCCCCAGGGGACACTGAGGGTGAGTGCAGGAGCTGCCCACAGTGAGGAAACCAACCTCAGTCACCCTGGCAAGAGCCTGAAGCAGCTCAGTGGTGGCTCAAGACACCGGACATGGTCAGGAAGGATGCAGCAGAGTTGCAGAAGGCTTGGGAAGTGAGGGTGTTCGTTTATTTATTTCACAAGGTCATTTAGGGTGGAGAAGACCCTTGGATATTCTATCCCAGGAGTTGGAAGAAATAGGACAGCATTTTGGAAGTTCGTTACTGAGTGACCTCAGATGGAGAAGAGCAGGACGGTGTATCAAGAGCCCTTCCAGTTCCAAGCGTAAGCGTCCTCTGTGTGGTGAATGGCTAATATTTCCTACTTTCTCTAGTCCTTCTCCTAATGCTACGCCAGTGGCATAAAGAGGAATGATGAAGCCCTACCCCTACCCACTACAATTATTTGTTTGGCCACCTCTGGGCCCAGATTCTACTGAACTAACACTTTCATCACCACAGCTTAAAAACTTCAGATTAGCATTAACCTGTACTTGAAAACCAAGTGAGTCAAACACATTAGCAACAGAAACTAGAAATAAGACTCTTCGGGCCAATCTCTTACTGAGAAAATAACCTGTTGTAGTTGCTGGCAATTAATCAATGTGTTATTTTGTGTGGGGTTCAGAGACTCTCGTGGTTTCCATAGGCTGGTAGCACGCTACATTTACTCTGAGTAGACAATCAGTTCTCCCCCAGTCCTCTACCATAGCTAAGCTAGATCTGAAGGGACAATGCCCAGAAAAGAGAATGTGTGCTCAGTATTGGGGGAGGGAGAAGGACTCAATGCTCCCCCATGGCCTGGTGCTACCTCTGAGTACCAGAGAAAAAAATAGGCTCCCAAATGCCAGTGAAACATCTGTGCCCACTGCAGCAAAGCCCTGAACTCCTTCCCTCTGTTTTTCGACTCATTGCAGGAATCTCATTATGAACTCATTTCATCTCTCCGGGGAGCAAGCTGATGGAAGACACTGTTAAAATTGTATTTCGGTGTCTTGAACCTATTTAAAGCAGACTGCTGGGAGGTTATTATCACTCCTGTCGTTAAAAGTGGAAACAATGCTAACAATAATAATATTTTTGTTGAGCACCTAAACCATGAATATTTACTGAATAAGTGTTATGCATACATAGCACTGTATCAGGCACTATGGGAGTTTCAAAGCATCTTAGTACTTTACCCTGTCTCAAGAATTTTGCAACATAAATGGAAGCCAACGTGGACTTTAAAATATTTTCAGTAGAGTTGTGTAGGATAGAAGATAGACACCAGCCCAGGGACACAGAAGACCTGGATTCTAGCTCTAACCTCATCATTTACTCACTGTGTGATATGCAGCAATGTCTGTGGCCTCTGTGTTTGTCTTATTTTATTTATTCCACAAATATTGATTGAGCATGCATGTGTCAGGCGTTGGACAGGGGTTATAGAAATAAAATAATCCACATTGTATTGGGAGCAGCAGAAAAGTCAATAGATAATTATGAATTCTATGCAAGGTAATAAATAAAGCAGAGATTCATTCTTTCAGTCTTTCATGTATTCACTAAGCACCTACTATGTGCCATGCACTCTTTAGGTGCTTGGGATGCATCAGTAAACAAAATGGATAAAAATTCCATGCCTTCACAGATCTTATATTCTAGTTGGAAGAAGATAGAAAGTAAATAATAAGTAAAAATAAGTAGGTAAATTGTATGATATGTTAGGAGTGATATCTTAGGGTTATGAGGACCCTAAGATAAAAGCAAGGCGGGTGAATAGGATCAGACGTGAGGATGCGGCTGCGGTGCAGAAAGTTGAGAAGGGGACTTTTGAGCAAAGGCTTGAAGGAAATTAGGGAGTCAATCCCTGAAAGGGCTGGGGAAAGAGGATTCCAGGTAGAGGGTTCAGCCAACGCAAGGCCTGTGACAGCAGGGGCGGGAACTGCAGTGTCCGATGGACGGTGAAAAATGGGCGTGGCCGGAGCAGCGTGAACAAGGGGTAGAGGAATAGTTGGGGGCAGAGAGGTATGGGGGGGTGGTGGCAGATTGGGTCGGGTCCTGTGGGACCTGGGATTGGCTCTTAGCTCCATGTGACGTCGGGGAGGAGAATGTGCTCTGACTTATGGAGCAGACAGCAGCAGTCCCTAACAACCGCGCAACCCTAAGGAGTTCAGAGCACGGATTACAGCTGTTTGAATTTTGGAGGGTTGCTTCCCGGAGCAGTGTGGGGAGTGGGTGGGAACCAGAGGGCTGGAAGGATAAGAAGCCTCTTCTCGTACCCCAGGAGAGGAAGCAAGGTAGGCTGGAACTAAGACTGTATTAGAGATGGAGAGGGAAAACCAGATCAAAATCTATTGGGGTGACAGTCAAAACGACTTTATGAGCAGCTGTACTTAAAGAAAAAAGGAGAAGACAGCCACCGGGTTTAGCCTTGGGCAACGGGATGATGGTGTCCATCTCAGAGAAAACAAATGCAGCCCAGGCTTGGGGCAGGTGCAGGAGGGTGGGAGAGGACTTGTTCAGTTCGAGACTTGCTGAACACGAGGTGACTGAGGGCCACGGCAAGGGAGACGGTCAGTGGGTAGTTGTGATAGACATTCCTGGTGCCTGTCAATATCTGCCTCTCCTCTCCTTCCAGGCTCATGATTTGTTCTGACTGATGAGCTGTAAATGACAATGGCATTGCCATTCTGGGCTGAAGCACTGAATCTTTGTGCAGACCCTGCAGATGCTCTCTTCCCTGGCCCACACCCACTAAGAAAGGCCACATGTTCCCAATGGTGCCCCTATGAGATGCTGGAGCCCCTGTCAGCTCAGGTCCCTGTTAGGGGCTGAACTGTACCCTCCACCCCCCCCCCCAAATTCATATGTTGAAGTCCTCGAGTACCTCTGAATGTGACTGTGTTTGGAGATAGGGCCATTAAAGAGGTGATTAAGGTAAAATGAGGTCATATGGGTGGACGCTAACTCAGTACGACTGTTGTCCTTCAAAGAAGAGGAGACTGGGACACAGACATGCTCAGAGAGAGGACCCCATGAAGACAGAGGGAGAAGACAGCCATCTACAAGCCAAGGAGAGAGACCTCAGGAGACACCAACCCTGCTGAAACCTTGAGCTCAGATTTCTAGCCTCCAGAACTGTGAGAAAATTGATTTCTGTTGTTCATACCACCCAGGCTGCGGTACTGTGTTACGGCAGCCCCTGCTGACTAATACAGTCCCTGAATAACACCCCTGGTAACACCCCTCCCTCCACCTCCCACTGCTAGTCCCTATTGTAGCATGTGCAGCTGGGGAAAGAAATTCTGGTTAATCAAAAAATGGGTTAAAGTACTGAATTTTGGGCCTTGTTTGTTATGCAGTATATACCTGCCTGTTGTTGGATATGCAAGACTGGAGTTTAAGACAGAAAGCTGGGCTGAGGATAGAGCTTTGGGAATTGTACACATATAGGTGATATTTGAAGATATGGGAGGCAGATGGTTGCCATGGGGCAGCAGGGTGGTGAAGTTGGAAAATCTGTGTGATTTTATTAGGGCTCCACTCTGAGCAGTAGTAAAAATATAGTGATACAAATAATTTCCTTGTAGTAGATGAATCTTAATCTTTTGAAATATTTCTGCAGGACAATATGGAAAAATTATCTAAACATTTTTAACTATATATCTTCTTTGGCCAAGCAAGTTTACCTCTTGGAATTTTGTTTTTTTCCTTAATAGAGATGGGGACAAATATTTAGCTGCTAGTTTGTTTGCTACAGTTCTGTTTATAACAAGGAAAAATTAAAACAACCTCTACATAAAAAAAAATGAAGCATTAATTTTTGAAAATTATAGTACATCTGCAAAATGTATCACTGTGGTCATCAAAAACGATGTTTAGGGGATTTTTAAAAATTGAGGAAAAATTCACATAACATAAAATTCACCATTTTAAAATAAACAAACCAGTGGAATTTAGTACATTCACAATTTGTGCAACTAACACCTCAATCTAGTTTGAAACCATTTTCATCACTCCAAAAGGAAACCCATACCGAGTAAGCAGTTACTTCTCATTTCCCCCTCCCTCCATCCCCTGGCAAACATCGATCTGCTTTCTGTCTCTATGATATACCTATTCTCGATATTCCTATAAACAAAGCCATACAATATATGATCTTTGTGTCTGACTTCTTTTACTTAGCATAATGTTTTGATTTTAGAGACAGGGTCTCACTCTGTCACTCAGACTGGAGTGCAGTGGTGTGATCATAACTCACCTCAGCCTCAAACTCTTGGACTCAAGTGATCCTCCTGCCTCAGCCTCCTGAGTAACTGGACTACAGGCACATGCCACCATGCTTGGCTAATTTTTTAAAATTATTTTTTGTAGAGACAGGTTCTTACTTACTATGTTGCCCAAGCTGGTCTTGAACTCCTGGCCTCAAGTGATTCTCCCACTTTGGCCTCCCAAAGTGCTGGGATTACAGGCATGAGCCACTATGCCTGGCCTAACAATTTTTTTTTTATTATAGCCGTCCTATAATAGTAGGTGTGAAGTGGTAACGTCTTGTGGTATTGGTTTGCATTCGGCTAATGATATTGAACATCTTTTTGTGTGCTTCTCAGCCATTTGTATATCTTCTTTAGAGGAAGGCCTAGTCAAGTCCTTTCTCCATTTTCCGTTTGATTGATTTACTTTTTGTTGTTGAGTTGCAAAGTTTCTTTATGTAGTCTGGATACTAGATAAATGATTTACAAATATTTTCTCCCATTTTGCATGTTGTCTTTTTACTTTCTTTTGCATCTTGGTTATCTACCTATCTGTCTCAGTAGGGGAATTTTTAATAATGTGAGAGGCATCAACAATATATTTACTGGGAAAAAACATAATAAATAAGATTCTAGTATAATAATGATCCCATTTTTGTTAAAAATATACATATATGTTTATGTAAACTAAGTGTCAGCTGCTTCCACATGCAGTGGTTGTTTCTCATGCTAAGTTTTACAGATGACTAAGTAGTTCTTGAATTTTCTGAGAAAGAATCCATTAATTTAGGCATCAGTGAACAATACTAAGAAGGAGGTCTACATCTCACATCCTTAAGCAAACACTGATCCATCAGCCAGGTCTAATATTGAAAGTTTGTCTTTTACCATGAAAGTCCATGATGCCAACAGAATTTTTGGCCACTTGTCTTTTTTATATAACACTCAACATCCTTGGCCTCTATATTCTTCCTCATGGCTTTCCCACCGGCCCCAAACAGATTTGTCTCCCCTTTAATTCTGCAGAAGAATCTGCTCTGCTTCAGAGTCTACCTCCAAGTTTGCATTACTCTTCCCATTATAATGTCCAACAAAGGGACCTTTTATAACCAGCATCCTTTCCCCCACCCCTTAGGAAACAGGAATGGTAGTGGAAAACAGCAGCAACAGCAACTTTTTGTGTGCAGCATATAGTTAAAAATGCTGGAAAAATATAATTTATATTAACAGTTATTTTCTCTAGGCCATGGGGTTACAGGTGATTTTAATTTCTCACTTTTGCTTATTTGTGTTTTATTCAATAAACATACATCGATTTTAGAATAAGGAAATGTTATTTAAAAGTAAATCCCCACGGTAAAATATTGACCAGAAATAATTTCTTTCCTTTCTTTCTTAAAACCCTACTAAAATAGTGAAGAGTAAAGGAATTTAAAAAGGTAGGAAATCACAAAGACCAAAAGAATAGGAAAAGAAGATTTCAGGGAGAAGGCCACATGCTGGGTGCCTTTCGGAACAGGAGGGCTTGTCCATTCCACGTATCCTCCAAAGCTCTGAGTGAAAAATAATATTTATCCTAGAATTCTCTAACTAGCCCAAATTAACAATCAAATGAGATGGTATAATAAAGACATTTTCAGACATGCAACCATTCCAATAATAAGAATGATAATAATAATAATCATAAGAAGATCTTTTTCAGAAAGATCATGAAGGATATGCTCCATGAGACCAAGGTAGTAACCCAAAAAGAAGAATATGTCAAGCGCTTGCTTTTATGGACCTGATGTTCTAGTGTGTGCAGGGAGGTGGATTGATAAAACATTTTTTTTCACATGTAACTATTTCTGCAACTGGAAGGCACCATATAATTGATGGCATATCATGCTTAATTGGCAACATTTTTTCTTCTTAGCAGTATATGAAATAATAGTATGACTTATAGTTGACTGCAATCTTAAATTTAATGAAGTATGGTTATTGGTCGTAATAGTCACAGTTGTATTAAAAACCCAACTATTGATTGAACAAAAAGTTCTGAGATATACTGTGATGGTGGGGGTGAGGGAGGATGACAGCAAAGGTGTCTCAGTGAGCTAAGCTCTCCTCTGCCATTGTGGGACGCCAAAAGATAATGTTTAAAATGGAAATAGCAGTCTATGCATGCTATTTAAAGCATTGAGGTAAACACTAATGGAATTAGAAGATTTAGATTAATTCCCTCCCTGACTGTGTGTGGGGAAGGGTGAGGCAGGAAACCACCATTTGCCAGTACAAAGCCTTTTCATACCCTTTTGTTTTTTAACCATATATTTCTTTGATTAAAATAAAAAATAATTAAAAAAAAATGTGTCTTAGGTTGTAGTTCCTAAAAGCAGAGGCCAGCCAAGGCAGAGAGGTAGAGTACTCTGATTGTGGTAATGGGCAGGGGCAACTCTATCCAAATCACATGTAAAGAGTTTTCCATAGAAAAGAGGGAGTCAATTACCAGAAGGAGAAAAGGATGTTAAGTTGGAGAATAATAAACAACCAACAATCATCCACGGCCGTCCATTTTTCTAATTTTCCTGTGGTCGGCCCCTTAATTACCAGAGGAGAGGAGATTTCGCGCTTTCATTCTCTTTATTCACTCCAGCTTAGTCGTAATATCAACTGTCCTCACCTTGGCCGCCATCTTTAAGCAGCCCAGGGAATTGATGTGAAGTAATATTTGTGACTCAGTTGGTCTTGATTTTGTTTTATGCTGAGGAAGTCTAGAGAGAGAAGAGGGCTTGTGGAAGGTCAAAATGGAAGTAAAAAAAATATTTTGACCCAGTGATAAGACAGTACATTCTTTAGCTCTGAGTTCTTGGATCAGGATGTGTTGACCTTTTCAGGATGTAAGTCGTGTGCTCTGTCAACCTGGCTATTAACACGAGTTAAGGGCAGCCTGGGGGCCGGGTGGGTGAAATATCCTATCACGATGCTTTCAGCAATTACAGTTTAGCTAAACAGGACTCATGCTTTTTTTTCTTCACATTAAAACCATGTTTTAATGATACAGAGGATGATATTTCCGAAAAGAATACGTAATTCACTTTTTCTACAATGGATTTCATTTTTCCCATTCACATGAATACTTCTCAGCTCAGAATCCCTAAGCTGCTTTTAGGAAGTGAACATTAGACTTTGCATCAAAATTAGATTCTGATTTAGACTTTAAACATCCAGTGCCCTAAAATCTTGCTCCTCCAAACCTATCTCTATTTCAAGTCTGGACCTTGTGCAACAAACAGGTAAAGCAAGTCTTAATAAAGTCATTGTGTACACTGGGGACACAGTCAATTCGGGAAAGCAAAATGACAGGTAAATGTCAAATGCTGCACAATGGCAGTTTCTTAGCATAAGAAGGCAGGAAGCCTACTGAGGAGATTTTAACTACTGGGGTAGCAGTGTGAGCTGCAGACCACCTGCATCTGAGTTACGTGGGGTGCTTATTAAAAAGGCAGATGCCCCAGACCTAATAAATCACAGCCTCTGGGGATGGGGCCAGGTATTTACATCTTTAAGTATCCCAGGTTATTCTGGTACACATTAATGCTTCGATCTGCCACCCCAAACAGAAAGCCATCTCAGGTAGAACTCTATCTTTGGTACCAAACTGTACCTGGCACTTCATAGACACTTAAATTTTAAGACTGCTTTGGAAAGCTAAGCCTTCGTAAGGATAGATAAAAAAATTAGCAATACAATTTCCATGCCAGTCTTCATAATCCTATCACTTTGTAGAAAGAAGGCAAGAAATGCTTAGCATGAGATTAGTATTTTTAAAGAGAATGTTCTATTTGATCAGGAAACACCCACCCTGAGTTTCAAAGGGTAAAAGAAATGAAAGAATTGAGGGGAACTTACAAATGTGGCATTTTTTTTGAAAAGTGTATTTATTTAAAGTATCAAACTTTCTGCTAGCTAGCATCACAAGATTCCGTATAAAACCACGTCAAAATATTAAAAACCTAGACCTCTCTGCTACCCAAGTCTTCCATGTAACAAAAAACTACTAGTACACTCTAAATCTATTTAAACAAAAAACATTTTTTAAAAGAGAAAATAGAAAACAACAACAAAAATACCATGTTAAAGCTGTAGACAAATAGCTCCGTCTCAGAGCAGCGCCAAATCAAAAGAAATATCCACAATGAAAATGTCACCTGTTCCCCGTGTCACAGCACAGAACCGTGGGGAAGTAAGCTCCCAGCTGTCTCACAAGTGGGCAGTGCTCGCCCTTACTACTGACTGATCTATAGGGACGTAAGTTTTGTTTGCATTTCATGGAGGTTTATAATTTTTAATTCAGCCTCGGTACCCTTTTGCAGTCTGAATTCTCTTTAGATAAATTCCAGCAAGCATGAAAAGAGCATTTCTGGTCAACTTTGTATTTTTCTGTAACCCAGAAACAGAAAGTCAAATACCTCATGCTCTCACTTACAAGTGGGAGCTAAGTAATGAGTACACATGGACAAAGAGAGTGGGAAAATAGACAGGAAACTCGGAAGGGCGGGAAGGGGGAGGTGAAGGGGGTGTGGGATAAGAGATTTACCTAATGAGTAGTACGTACACTAATCGGGTGATGGTTACACAAAAAGCCCAGACTTCACCACTACTCAATAGACCGATGTAACAAAACTGCACTTGTACCCCTTAAATATATAAAAATAATAATTAAAAAAAGGAAAAAAAAATTTATTTTTGATTCCACCACTTCTGCCCTGTCCAGGGAACTTGATTTCTGCACGTGGTACAATGTCACTTTCAGTAGCCCAAGGCTTGAGTTAAATATGGCCTGGACGAGGCACATCCAAGGCACAAGGCAACATTTTTGTATGTACAAGCCACTCTTATAGACTGTCCAGTTTATTTCACTAAAGACAAAACATTCCAGTACAACAGGGAGCTCAGTTGAGTGTTACAGGAATGGATAAAGGAGAAATCAAGTGATGTGCCTTTGTTTACACAGTAAATTAAGTTTATGATGAAGATGTACTATATTGGGGTGCTATGTTCTGTCCACAAGGTTAGCTGTACCCGCTTTAAAATGACTGACTTCTGTTGTTACTGGGTCTGGACCCTGAGTTCAGTCTCTAATCTTTTCCAAGGTCACCAGCTACTCATAACCCTAGCCAACTGTCTCCCAGAATCGAGCTTGTGGCTGTCAGAGAAATCTGGCAAGTGTTTGTCAGTAATTCTATGGAGAAATATCCTCATTTTTGGACAAACAACTAAAGATACCTCGCCTATTGATGGTATGTCTTAAAAAAAGAAAGAAAGAAAGGGAAAGCTTTGTCCTCATGCTCAAATGAAAGTAATATCATCTGGGTGTCATACTTTCTTAGAAACCTAAGGAGGCTGCCTGGTGCTGCTTGGGTGTGGCATTCATCAACAATCCCAGAAACTTATGGGTCACAAGTGCCCTGGTACTTGACAACCAGACCTGCCCCCCCCCCCAATGGGCAAGGGGAAGAAGTCTAAGTGGAAATTCCCTGCCCCTTTCTGGAATACAGAATGGAACCAAGTGGCCAATAAGGTGGCTGGGGGATAGCCCGACATGTCCTTTTTATTTTTTCACCTTGAAGTCAACAAGCAAGGCTTCTATTTATTTATTGTTTGGTTTGTTTGTTTCAGACTTTTAGGAATTATAAAATAATACTTGTTTATGTTCTTTTCAAATAATATGAAAGTATATACAGCAAAAAACTAAAGTCCCTAAGTCATGGCCTCACATTCCACTCTCCTCCTTAAAAATGACCAGTTAATATATTTGCTATTCTAGACTTTCTTTTTTTTTTTTTTTTTTTGAGACAGGGTCTCACTCTGTTGCCCCAGCTAGAGTGCCGTGGCATCAGCCTAGCTCACAGCAATCTCAAACTCCTGGGCTCAAGGGATCCTTCGGCCTCAGCCTCCCGAGTAGCTGGGACTACAGGCATGCACCACCATGCCCGGCTAATTTTTTCTATATGTATTTTTTCAGTTGGCCAATTAATTTCTTTCTATTTTTAGTAGAGACAGGATCTTGCTCTTGCTCAGGCTGGTCTCAAACTTCTGAGCTCAAATGATCTGCCTGCCTTGGTCTCCCAGAGTGCTAGGATTACAGGCATGAGCCACCACTTCCAGCCTTAGATTTTCTTTCTACACACTTACATTTACTTATAAATATCAAGCCATGGATTTGTACCAGTGCTTTTTACAAAGCTTGTTGATTTGAGTAAAGCACTGGTATTTTTTTTTTTATTTTAAATATTTAATTGTTAAATAGAGATTGAATAGATTCAAGGTATACCACATGATGATTTGATATATATATACTTTATGTAATTATTATCACAATTTTGAATTGATTAATATATCCATCACAACCCATACTGTACATTAGATCCCCAGAACTTTTTCATTTGACTGAAAGTTCATACCCTTTGACCAACACCTCCCCATTTCCCTGACTACCCAGCCCTTGGCAATCACTTTTTGCTCCTTGTTTCTGTGAGTTCAACTTTTTTAGATTCCACATATAAGTTTGATCATGCAATGTTTGTCTTTCTGCATCTGACTCAAGATTGGCCTGGAAGAGACTGACCCAGTAAGTGAGGAGTCTCGTAGTCTTTCCAGGCCCCTAGATTCCAGATCTAGAAGAATAACTGGTCCAGGTACTATGGCTTTTGCAACAAAATTACCCTATGACTTTTTGGCTTGAAACAATATGCCATTCATTTTGCTCGGAAATTGCTATCTGGGCAGGGTTCAGCAGGGGCGGCTCATCTCTGCTCCACTCACACCAGGTGGACTGGGTCCAGGCTAGAGTCATCTGAAGTCATACTCCTGGGTCTGGTGGGTGATGCTAGCTGGCTGGGACCTGAGCAGGTACTGTCAGCTGGAACAACCACACATGACCTCTCTCTGTGGCCTGGGCTTCCCCTACAGCATGGTAGCTGGGCTCCAAAGGTTGGTATCTTGAGAAAGAGAGAGCAAGGCAGAAGCTCTGTAGCTTTCTATGACCTAGCCTCCCGGAAGTCGTATATCATCTCATCTGCTGCATTCTATTCACTGAAGCTGTCACAAAGCTCCAACCAGGTTCAAGGGGAGGGGAAATAGACTGTACCTCTTAATAGGGAGTGGCAAAGTTCAGGAAAAGCACGTGAGGCTAGGCATATTGCAAGCATTACTGTGGCACTTTTTGGAAAATATGATTTGCTACGGACATGGCATGAAATCAGGCTGTGACAGTTGATACACTTTCTCTCCAGCACTGGAGTCAACTTGAACCTGGGAGGAGACTGTGATGGGGGTGCACAGGGTGAGGACTTGGTTCCATCCCCATACCTGCTCTCTGAGAGGCTAGGGGAGGCAGAGCAGAAGAAATGAAGTGGGGTGGGGGAGCTGGCAACAGTTCTTCCTTTTGCATTCACAGCTACACTGACCATTTAACATTCTCATAGGAGAAGGCTGGCATTTGTTGCAGGCATTTTGTTTATAATTGAATCCCTCTCTGAACACATGGGCAGCACAGTCATGAAGATGGTACCAATACTGAGATTGATAAGGTTCATCACAGCTCGAGATTAACTATAAATTCCCAATGTGTTCAGGTAAGACACATCTCTACCTCACCGCAGACAAAGAGGCAGACACAATGATCCATGAAAGGAAGAAACAGAGATGCTGCCCAAGTGAAATGAGCCTTGATATGTCACCGTCCTCACCTTGTGTTTTGTAGCTGTACCTCCAGACTTCCAGATCGCTGCCTGAGGTTTACTGATGGTTTCTTTCAGGGATCATTAAAAGTGATTTGTGGGCTGGCAAGGCTTGTATGAATCTTCCGTGTTCAGGATTCAGTTTATAGCATGTAACTTGGGAAGGGGTGTCTGGAGAGCTGCTTCTCCATTCAGGAAATCTACTCTGGGAGGACCAAGAGGGCTTCAACAGCCCATCAATGATCAATGATGCAAGGCTTGAGTGAGAGTGAGGGGTTCCCTGGGGATGGGGTGAGGGTAGGTGGGGCCTTCCTTCTTGCCAGGCTGCCCCAGAGAGGAGGGCCTGGAGAGAACACGGCTGTGTGCAGGACCCTAGAGAAAGGAGCCAACACTGCATGGAGGCGAGCTCTGCCTCAGATGACTGGGTTGCACAACAAGCCTTTGGCATGTTTTCCTTTTTTCCATTACGGAAAAAAACATAAAGATTGCTTCCCAGTGTCCCTGCTGGCCTCCTCTTTCCTCTTGGGTGGTGTTTTCATCTACAAATGAATAGAACTCTTGACTTTGCAGATGCAGGGACTAAGTTAGCACACATCAAACACCAGAGTGCTTTCTTAAGACCTGCCCTCTCTTTGGACAAGCTTTGCATCCTGGGATGTACGCATTCAGCTTGCCCACCCTCAGAGAGAAGACCCTTTCCCAAGAATCCTCTAAGGGGAGAGCCAAAACGCCCACCTGCCCAATTACTTTCTCTTTCTCCCCTCAACCCACAATTTTAATCAGCAAAAATGCTGGCATAGCACCGCCTTAATCCATGGAATGCCACTACTGGACCTTACGTTCATACGTGTGAGGCTTTATACTTATTAGCACAAATAAATCCCACTGCACTGTGTGCTTCAGTCTCAGCTCAGGGTCTCACTCAAGGAAACAGCCCAGCAGCAAAACTGTAAAGCAGGTCTGATCTATACTGGTGTGTTGGTCAATTTTATGTGTCAAATTCTTGGCCATGACACTAATCCAGGTGTTGCTGCGGAGGTATTTTGTATACGTGGCTAACATCTGCAATCAGCAGATTTTAAGTAACGGAAATTAACCTCAGTGACGTGGGTGGGGCCTCATCCAGTAAGTTATAATAAAAGGCCTTAAGAGTAAAACTGAGGTTTCCCCGAGGAAGAAGAAATTCTCCTTCAAGACTGCAGCATCAGTCTTGACCTGCAGTTTCCAGCCTGCCAGGCTGCTGGCCTGGCCTGCAGGTTTTAGCTTTGCCAGCCTCCACAGCTGCATAAGCCAGGCCCTTGACATAAATGTTTATGTGCATACGCACATACATATGTGCCTATTCACATAAACATCCACGTCTATAGCTGTATCTACCATCTATATCTAGCTCCTACTGCTTCTGTTTCTCTGAAGAACCCTGACACACATAACTGGCATTTACTGAAACAGAATAAACTGCTGCCAGTTCGTAGTCCACAGAAACCTTTGTGGAATTTCCCTATCTCCCTTGCTCTTGCTCAGGCATTCTCCAATCCCCAAGACCCTTGGGCCGTGCCATGCACCCCTGGCACCCTGTCCGTACCTTCCTCCCTTACACATATCGCTCCACTGCCCACGAGGTCTTTTCCTGCTCCCTTCCTCTTCCCTCCTGCCCTTCTGCTGGTCTCTGGGGTCCACCCAGGCCTTTCCTACAGAGATCCACCCATTCTGGCACCTCTGCCTCTACTGAGTAGCTCCGTCTGCCCCGTGTGGGGATGGGAGAAAGGCCCGTGGGAGTGGACCAGCCACGCATGCGTATCAGAAAGAGTGAGGAAAAACAGGGCATTCATATCTTGGCCATTTTGAACTCTATTAAATTCTTTCAGACAACTTTTAGATTTAAATATTTTTAAAAATTCTCCTGAAATCCTTGTAGCAACCTATAAGATTTCCTTATTTTACCCTACTAAAGTAGGTTGGTTAGGTATTATCCCTTTTTTAGAGAGAAGGAAACCAACAATTAAATTAAAAGAAATTAAAAGTTCTATCCAAGAGCTCACTTGGCTAACACAAAGTCGGAGTTAGAATTTAAGATTCTTAAGCCACATGATGCTGGCTCTTCACAAAAGAGAACAGACTTGGTTCCTGTTAGTGAATTCATTTCACCAACATGCATCAAAGACGAGGATGCAGGATGGGCTGAGCATAAAGTTGAAGAAGACACAGTTCCCTGCCTTCAAGGAGCTGACGGTACAAGGAAGGCGGGGGGGGGGGAGCTGTTAGAGAGACATGCACCCCCTTGTTTCTCTCCACAGTCAGGAGAAAGACCATTGTGGAGAGTCCTTCCTTAGGTGTTTTCTTTTGCCTGCCTTTCCTTCCTTTCTCATGGGGCACTGTTGGCACAGCTTGCCCCAAATCTAGCGGCTGTATGTGCCAGGGACCTTGTTTATGATCTCATAGCTCCCCACGAAAGGTGCAATCGCAGAGTGTCCTGAGTTAATAGTATTCCTACCTATGCACGCACAGGCCGTCACTGTGGTCAGGAGAACTTCTGTATCCCCGAGGGCTGGGGACCCAGCCAGGGAAGGACATGAAGCTCAGGAGGACAGTAACCTCAGGGCAGCTGGACAAAGAAGGCTTCTAAACTCCCTTGAGCATCAAGGAATCTCCCCACCTCACTATTGCTGTTCCCATTTTTCCCCTTATTAGTTTTAAAATCATTAAAAAAGATAATTAAAATCAGCAAAGATGATTTTCAAGAGAAATAAGAAGGGGATAAAAGAAGAATTATAGGAGGCAATAAATGATTGTAAAAAGAATCTAGAAAGGCTCAAATTAGATAACAGCAATTATAAAAAGTGAGAACAAATTGGAAAGGATTAACTATTAAAAATAGATATAAAATGGTTTAAAGTAAAAAGTCATAATTAATTGTGAAAAACAAAATTGCAATTAATGTTATAAATTAGAATTATAATTAATTATATATTTTAAAGATTAATAATTAAAAAGTAGAGATAAATAGCATTAAGCTTAAAAACTATAATTAATTAAAATAATATTTTAGAAAAGATGAGCACACCAATAGAAAAAATGGACAAGGAACATGAAATGACATATGAAGAAATCCAAATAAAAATATGTATGTGAAAAATGTTCAATCTCACTAGCAATAAAGTGAATGCAAACTAAAACTCTGACCTATTGATTTTCACTTCTCAAGTTGGCAATGGTTTGAAAAACAATGATATGCAGTGTAGTCAAGGATATAGGGAACAACCATCTCGAGTCCCACAAGAGGAACTGCAAATTGTTTCGGCATACAGAGTTTGGCAAGACACATGAGAGATTTGACAGTATACATGCTCTTGCTCCCAGTGATTTCATTGCTAGGAACTTACCCTCAGGAGATAACCATGAATACGCACGGTGAATTGCCTACAAAGATCTTCCTCGACATTATTGTTAATAATGTTCTAAAAATTAGAGAAAAAATTCCTAAATGCCCAACAGTAGGAAATTTGATAAATGAAAATGCATTACACAAAGGAATACTATATAATAATTAAAAGTACTATTGGAAAAGAGTATTTAATAACATGAAAAAAAGAGTTGCAATATGTTAAGTGAAAAACCCAGCAGACTAAAGAATGGCATATACTCTAGGCTCCAACCCACTCTATACAGTTTTTGTCCTTGGTCAGGGCCCTGAAAGACTCCCCTCATGCCCAGCCCCTGACCCTGCTCCCACCTCCTACCCTAGTAACCAAAGGGACCAAGCAGCCCTGGCCTTGTGCAATGACCACCATGCTACCCTAAAGGTTGGGAAACTGCGGATTAGTCGGTATACAGAAGATGAAGTGATTTATTGGTTAGTAGCTTTGTGTGGCAACTTGACTCGGAGGTAACCACTTCTCTGATCTCTATCACCGTTGATTACTTCTGCCTGTTCTTGAACATGTAACTGGCCTCACGTGGCATGTGTTCATCTGTGTCTGGCTTCCTTTGCTCAACACTGCACCTGTGTGATAGTCAGCCATGTTGTTGAGTACAGCAATAGTTTATGCTTTTTTATTGTAATATAGAATTCCATTGTGTGAGTATACCACAATTTATTTATCTATTCTAAAGTTAATGGGCATTTGGATTATTTCCTGCTTGGGGCTCTTGTGAATAAAGCTGTCATGAATATTCCTGCATGTGACTTTTGGTAGAAATTTCACTCCAGGGGTGAAATTGTGGGGTCATTAGCTAATGAAGCCTCCAGTGTTCCCAAGGGGAAGATATACTGATTCATGCCAGGCCTGAGTCACCTCTGTACCAGACACCTATGTTGTCTCCCATGTACTGTGCACTGTCCCTCCCCATCTCCACTTAATAATCATGTTGTCATGGTTCCAGCACTACCCTTTATCTAGCACTGGACCTCTGGTGTGTAGGGTTCACGAGGGTAGTTTCCCATGAAAGAGGAACATGAGCTGGTGGCAAAGTACTAGACTGAATGCCTGGAGATCTGGAATCTTGTCGTACTCTGGTGTAAGCAGGCTGTGTAGCCTTGGGCAACTCACTCAGCCTCTCTGGGTCTCAGCTCCTTCATATGTGAAATAAAGAGGGAGATTAGATGGTTGTTGAATTTGCTTCCACTTGAAAGTCCCATGATTTCTAATAAAGGAATTGCATTGTACAGACTCTTGTTCCAGGCTGAGGGTTGCAACCCACTTTGCTTTGGAACATGGGAGCAAAACAGAGTTTCACTGGAGTGGAGAGGTTCACAAAATGCCCACCTTGGATGCCTCCCTGAGCTGCTGCAAAAGTGGAACCAAACCAGGCAGCACACTCAGGTGAGGCCCAGTTGTGTAGAATGTGTGCTTAGGGACATTTCTACACTATTAGCATCAATAAACAGACATTTCTCTGCCTGTCCAACATTGCAGCAGAAGTGCTCATATAACCTTGATGCATTTCAAGCATTTGTTATTTGGAAGTAAAGAGGCTAACAGCCTGCATTTCAGAAATCTCTCAAGCTCCATGACAGGTTGATATTGTTAAAGGGTTAGGAGAATGTCCCTGTGCTCGCAAATAAAAATGGCTTGAAAATTCATCAAGGCCAGAGAAACCATTCAGGAGAGGTGACAGATGGAATGTTTGTGCTTGTTTAAGGAATAGAGATGAGAAATGAGTCTTTTTCTGACTTGGGCTCTGCTCATCAGAGATGATCACTCTAAATCCAACACAAAGGAAATCAGAGGGCCTTGGGACCCGGGCAGGGCTTGAGTTTAGAAGAGACAGGAGCTAGGCTGGGTTTGCATATCACTCTCTGTGCACACTTTTTGCTCCTCACCAGTATCCCTCCTTCAGTACCCTTAGACCCACACTCAGCATTTTAGCCACTACATGTTGATGAGTATAAGATGAAAAGAAAAGAAATAAGGTGTCAGGGAAAAAAACACAAAAACAAAAAAAAAGTAAAGCAGAAGAATGTCCAGGAAATGATGGAGAACGGCCTTTTAGAAAATTGCTATAAATTTGGTGAGGCTTTAGAATAAACTTTATGCCAGAGATACCAGGAAATCTTCCTGGTGCATTGCCAGGTTATGATCCATCGTAAGATTTATTTTAGTTATGTAGTCTTAAGTGATGTCTGTTAAGCCAAACGGTCACCAGAGCCCATCCTGTGACGTGGTGTGGCACAGCATATGCAATTTACCATGAGCAAGAAATCAGTAGCAAAGGTACTGTCAGGCAGAAGCCAGAGAGAGATAGAGAGGTTTCTGAAACACAGGGAAGCTCAGGGTAAAAGCCTCAGGATTTTACTGCATGGGCAGTACAGCAGTCAGTTCTTCTTGAATAGTAGTGGCTATTAAAGGGACATCCTGTGATTCGTGCCATTACTATGGATATCTTCAAAGACATTGTGTTATGCTGTCCTTGTAAATGCCTTCTAATTATTGTTGACTTGTTTTCATGCCATTTTGAGTTTTTAATCTCTTTAAGTGTGCTGCCCAAAATTCTTGTATTCAAAATATGTCACATAAGCACATGTGTGTACACACACACACACACACACACACGCTCACACAACTACTGTTTTAGGACCTCATTGTTTTTATATAATTCTACATACAATAATTGGTGGAAAAAGTGTTAAAACTGATGTTCTGTTATGGCTTGTCAAATATGTCTTAGTCCGTATTTTCAGAATGCATTCATATTGATTGCACTACACATGAAGCACTTTTCAGTGATTTTAATTGGTTTGCTATAACTATAGCAACTGTATATCCTAGATTTTCTAGGATGATCCTCATTTCAAGGACTGATCTTATTGTTCTACAAGTACACAAGTAGTAGAGCAATTGCTCTAATTTTTAGCTCAGAAAACATGATCACTACATCTGTATTCTATTTTGGCACAGGTCATAGAATCTGAGTGCTCTGCCACTCAGAAGAGCTGGGGAGAGGGCTGTGATGAACAACACAATGATTAGCTTCTAGCTGGGGACCAGGAATAGGTCTCTTTTCTCCTCAATACCACATCATCCATGTCATGTTCTTCCTGTTTTCACCTCTCCTGCTTCACCCATCTCTTCCTACACTCCCATACAGTAGAGCGGTATAGCAGGGACAGTCAAGTGACGTGTGAAGGAATGGCAGAAGAGGCGTCACCAGGATTTTGCAACTTTTTGTTTAAAGTTGGGATTGAAATATCAAAGTATGTAGTGAAAACCTTCTTCTTACTTTCAAACTTCTGGAATTTTGTTTGTTTGAGTGATTTGGAAGTCTAGGTGGATTTTTTTCAGGGGAGGAGTCTCAGTGGGGATGATTGGAATCTTCCTTCCTTCCTTCTATCCATCCCAGTGTTAATTATTCCAAAGGTTTGACATGGTGGGAAAATTAAAAATCCCACAGAATGGTACTATTGCTTAATGGCCAAGCTAAGATTTGTGAAGAATCAAACTATTGCTCAGTTCTCAGCTCTGCATCAAAGTAAACTGTTGACATCCAATATCTTTTCTTAGAGTATTGGCTTCTGGGGTGGAGACTGAAGAAAATATGTTGTTTTTTTTTGCTGATAGCTGGGTAGGCTTGTATGATAAGGAAGATTCTTTGGTAAGGCTATGTGTGCCCCAGAAGCCAGGAAACATTGAATAGCTGGGCCTCAGGAAGACCAGGAACTTTGATAGAGCCAGCCGTTATAAAGACAAAGACTACAGTTGGGAGACCCTTGTGAATCCTAGGCAACTCTAGAAGCTTCTGAGCTTGCAGTGGGTCTTTGCCTCAGTGCTCTGTATTTGTGGGACTAAGCAAAGTTTTGAGGGTCTGATTTCTGCTGGTCTCCCTTTTAATTGGCTTATATTTTACTACCTCAAAGCTTTTCAGTTTCTTTTCTTCCTTTTTCCCCTTTTTTTTAAAGCCTATTTTGGACTTTAATAAATGATAAATTTCTGTCATGTTTGGATAACTGTACATTCTTTAATAGCTTTATTGATATGTAATTTATATGTCATAAAGATCATTCATTTTAGGTGTACAATTCAATGAGTTTTAGTATATTGATAGAGTTGTGCAACCATCATCATAACCTAATTTTAGGACATTTTAATCACCCCCTAAAAAGGAAATCTTGTACCAATTAGAAATCACTCCCCTTCTCACCCCCTCCAAGCCTAATCTACTTTTGTTTTCTATAGATTTGCCTATGCAAAATTTCATTTAAATGGAATCATACAATATGTGGTCTTTTGTGTCTAGTTTCTTTTGCTTGGCATAATGTTTTTGAGGTTCATCTGTATTGTACCATATGTCAGTTCTTTGTTCCTTTTCATTGCTCAGTAACATTCCATTGTCTGGATAGATCATGTTTTGTTTATCCATTCATCAGTTAATGGACATTTGAGTTGTTTCTGATGCTATTATGAATGGAGTTGTTTTCTTTCTTTCATTTTTGGCTTGTTAATTGCTAGTGTACAGAAATACAATTGATTATTTATTTTTAATTTTTTTTCAAGGTAAGCATGAAAACAAGGTTTACTGAGGAAAAGCAAGATAGGTTTATAGAACAAGAGCAAGATATGTTCTCCATAGACGATGAACAGGCCCCCTGTTGTAACAAGAGGCCTACAGTTGGTTTTTTAAATGTTGATCTTGTATCTTGCAACCTTGCTGAACTTTTCAAAAATTCATTCTAATTTTTTTTAGTGTATTTCTTAAGATTTTTCTATTTATAAGATCATGTCTTTTGTGAATATAGTTTTACTCCTTTCTTTTTCCAATCTGGATGCTTTTTATTCTTCTTGCAGTTTCTTCTTCTACCTAGCTTTATTTTGCCATAATATTTCGTGGTTTCTACGCAGTATCGTAGCTTCTCTTTTTTCTATCTATTTGTATGCTCTGAATTCTCAAGTTTAAATCTGAGAAAGTGATACAGAGATAGAGAAAAGGGAGAAAGAGAATCTGAGCGGCTCAAGTTTTAGCTATTATTTTTGTTTGGGCAAAGCTTTGCATTCTAACTCATAGGTCTCTGGCTGGTAAATGTTGCATTTGGGTTAGATGACCATTAACAAGTTGTAGACAGAGAGAAAGAGAGGCCATACGTCTGGGTAGCTCAGAAAGGGGCTGTAGACATGACAGGCCTTGAAATTGACATAGATAGAGAATATTGTTAAAGGATACATTTTCCCAAGAATGAGATGTATTTTTTTTTAACGCAGAAGGTGTGTTCACAATATTGTTGGTTTAAGTGGGCTAGAAATTCTAAAGTATTTTTAGATTGTATATCTGATAAGACCACTTACATGTTTTTGTACCATAAAAAGTAAAGGCACCCCACTACTTCTTAATCTTAGCCTTTGTCAATTTTAATATATTTAGTGTAAAGAACACATTTAATATTCTAAGGAGATAAATGTATTCAACATCACTAGTGGTTCCTTCACTTCTCTACTCTCTCCAAGAAACACTTAGTGATTAGCTATTTTGGCAAGCATTTATTGAGTATCTGTTTTATGTAGAACCTCCAATATATGCTATATTTTGGGGTAATAAGTGAGGGTTTATTTGTGGAGGGGGCAATCCCTCCAAAATGAAAGATATAATTCTTGAGAGTTTTAGTTTCCTATAGAAGAAATATTTAAATATATTGTATAAGTTGAGAACAAGTACAGAGTAACATGTATTCTCATAACTACAAAATAATACAGTACAATTTACATGTATATGTGTTGAAAAGAACAACATGATGAGATGTAATCAACACTGCTACTGACCAAGGATTTAGAGATGATAAAGACATAGTTTATGCCCTAAATATTCTTACAGTAATAGATCAGCACATAGCTGAAGCTCAAAAATCTTACTGCATTGTTTTGGATGCATTTGGCACAAGAGGATGCCATGGTGCGTTGTGGCCTGCTGCTTTTAATGTTGAGAGGAATTAAATGGAAATAGTATCATCATTAATCTGATTTCTAATGTGAATACATCTATCCCTGTAAGACTAAGGTTATATGACTAAATTTATGTGTAAAAGTGTTTAGCAAAAAAATAAATATTAATATATGCATGGATAACCTAAAAATCATTTACTGGTCTTGCAGAAGTGAAATATTGAAATAAAAACTTTCCACAATAGATCACCTTAACTTTGACACATCATTTTAATTCCTCTGCAAATTTATGCAATCTTTGGCAATTACTTAACTTTTCTCTGCCTAACTTTATTATGGCCTAACTTATGTAACTGAAGTGGAAGGAGACACAAATATGGGAAGTGAACATTGTGCATGCTGCGCACAAATAAATATAAATTATTTAGAGATGGAGTCTCAGTCTGACCCCCAGGCTGGAGTACAGTGGCATGATTACAGCTCACTGTAACCTCAAATTCTGGGCTCAAGTGATCCTCCTGCCTCAGCCTCCTGAGTAGCTGGGACTACAGGTGTGTGCTACTAAGGCTGGCTAATTTTTTATTTTGATTTTTTGTAG
>CAUYRT010067833.1:0-25248 GCA_963574885.1 Lepilemur ruficaudatus | reverse complement strand
TTTCACTGCAGCAACAGTAACATGTTTGATCGTGGGGTGTGGCCCAGACTCCACTGAGGATATCACAGCACAGCTGGCACATGCTCTGTGTCACCTTTCTCAAACGTCTGAATTTCAAAACACATCTGACCCCACGGGTTTCATTTAAGGGACTGTGAGCTTGTATCATAATTAACTCCATTTTGCGGATGAAGAAACTGAGGCTCAGAGAGGTTCATCTGTGTAAACAGGATCAAGCAGTGAGTGCTCAATAAGTATATAGTAAGTGCTCAATATGTGCTAGGTGAGGGGTGCCTGTGGATGAAGGGTGATGCGTGGGGAGTGAGGGTGTGGGTTCAGGCCTCGGTGGCCTCCAGGTCTGGGATGAAGGGAGGAGTCTGGCCCTGCTGCTCAGGCCGTGGGCTGGCTGGGGGGGCGGGGCCCTGGCCGGGGTTGGGCCATACAGCTCAGTCCCCAGGCTCAAGCTGTCTGCCTGTTCCGAGGGTGACTCTGGGACCAACCCAGGGCTTTGGGCTTCTCCAGAGACATTCTTCACATGCCTTGGGCAGCCAGCCCACCCCCTCCCTCCTCGTGGCCGGGCTTGGGGCTGAGAACCCACCACCCCCGCAGCTGGGCAGGAAGGTCTGATCACTGCACAGTCCCCAGGGTGGCTGCAGCTGCCCAGGGCAAGGCTCCAGGCATCTGGGGCTGGAGTGAGCTCACCCCATCAAAATCCAGAGACAATGCGGGGGCGCAGGACAAACAAGCCCTTGCCTGCCCACCTGCCTCCCCTACCCCGCCATGGTCAGCTAGCACACACTGTCTCGGTGTCCCTCCCCTGCCCACAGTGGACGAACCAGCAGACAACATGACCCACGGCCCCTAAATCTCCGGGGGGGGACACGAACCCAGGCGAGATCCCCCTCCCCTCTGCCATGATGCAGGCTCCCAGGTAACCCCAAAATAAGTGCTTCTCCTACTCTGCTACGCCCAGCCCTCAGATACAGGGTCAAAGTGCCCTGCCCTACCCCCAGGCCACCTGGTGCCCTGACTACCAGCGACAGACGGCAAAGGGGAAGGAATCTGTCGGGGCAGCACTTTGTTGTACAAACTGCCAGGGGCGGGTGAGCCTGACACAAAGGCCAAAAGGCCTTTAATCCCCTGGCGGTCTGAGAGGGGCGCCGGGCCGGAAAGGAGGTGGCCGTGGTCTCCTCTGGCGTGCCTGGGCTGCCCGTGCCACTAGGGAGGCCTGCCAGCTTCTCACACTTGGTCCCTCAAGGTGGCAGGAACTTCGCGAGCCAGTCGGCCAGGAGGAACAGCGATCTCCAAAGTAAGGAGAATGGCCAGCACCTAGCAGGTGCCACCATGGGCCAGGTGCTGAGGTTCTGCAAGGATTATGTCACTCAAATCCACAACAACCCCTTGAGGTAGACAGTGGTGACACCCCCATTTTTATAGATAAGGAAACTAGGCTCAGAGTGGCGAAGTCACCTGTTCCAGGTCACACAGTGAAGGGAATGGGGATCAAGTTTGAAACCAGAACCCCTCTGCTGGGCTCACACTCCTGTATCCTGCCAGCTGGGAGGCACAGCTGTTAGCAGTCCCCTGCATCTGAGACCTTTGACCCTTGCCCTCTGTAAGCTCATATGAAGGCCTGGGACCCAAAAAGGCCACACTCCAGCCAGCACACTGTAAGAGCTCTGAGATGGGTCAGGGCCTCCAGCAGAGGCCCAGGGAGCGGCAAGCTGGGGTCTGGAGGTTCTAGTCCCAGCTTGGCCCCAAACTCACCATGGACAGACCCCTGACTCCCTTCCCTTTTAGCCAACTTCCACGAGTCCCCACTGCATGTGCGTCCACACCAGCCACCTCAGTCGATGTGAACATGCACACCAGGAAGGCAGTGACTCTGATCCGCTTTGATCATTGCTGCAACTCCAGAACAGAAAACACAGTGGGTGCTAATAAATACCTGGTGACTCACGGACAGACTGAATGAACGAACACGCCCAACAACGCTGGGGTGGAAACCAGCCCACCTCACAGAAGAAAGTGAAGTTCAAAAGGAGACTTGCCCAAGACCACACAGCTAGAAAGTGCCAGAATTATCTCCAGGCCCCAGTTCCCATCAATAAAATTGAGGCCATAACATTTCATCCCCAGGGAAGGAGGGGCCTGGATCACATGATCCCTGGAGCCCATTCTAAGGTACCCCCTGCCCTTGCATAACAATCTCCCTGGGCCTCGGTTCCCTCAGCTGTAAAATGGGAGCAAAACATTCCTGCTCTGCCTCCTTTCTGGGGCTGCTGGGAGAGGCGCAGCCAGCAAACACTGCAGCTGTTCGGCCATCCCCAGGGGCTTGATGTGCTCTCTGCCTTGGAGGCGCCTGTAACATGGCTGGGTGGGCACCCAAGCCGGTCAGCTACTGGCCAGGCAGAGGACCAGCAGGAGCATTTGATCTCTGAGTCTCAGAGAGGTAGGGCCAAGGAGCAGAGAGGACCATGGTTGGTCAGACACCCCCGATTCCAAGCCACCTCTAGCCAGGTTGCCTCAACTTCCTCATCCATAAAAAAAGGATAGTCAATTAGATCTGCCCATAAGGTTCAACTTGAGTCACCTTGACCGCTACGTACTGAGCACCTACTATGTGCTGGGCCCTGGGGATAAAACGGTGAAGCAGACGGACAAGGAGCTCCGTGTTCCAGGGGAACCAGGTCACCGAATCACGTGCTGACAACACAGTGTGACGACAGGGCTGAAGGACAGGGGCTGGGAGAGCCCAGGGAGGGTCCCCTCACTTAGCAAGGTGGGGTAGGAGGCTGGGGAAGGTTTCGCAGAGAAAATGGCAACTCAGCTGGGCCTGAAGGATGATTTCGCCCAAGGAAGGTGGAGAAGGGGGAGAGAGTCACCAGGCAGAGGGGATGGCACAGGCTGAGGCCTGGGGAAGAGGGTGCACGGTATGTTTGAGGGACAGAAGAAGTTTGGTGCAGTGGAACGTGTGTGTGAGGTGGCGGAGGGCCAAAGGGAGCCTGATTGCTTTTCCAACTAAAAGTGCTGTTGTGCTGTTCACTTGTGGTCAGAGGCCAAGTCTCCCCTGCCCCCCAGAGCCCCTGCACTCTCCTCTGGCCCCCCACAGACACCCCAAGAATGGACCTCCCCTTCTTGGCAGCTGAATGAGCTGCCTGCCAGCTTACAAGGAAATAGCAGGAAGCCACCAGGAAATGCCTCCACCCCACCCGTGTGCCAGGTGTGGCCAAGGCGGTAGGGGTGGCCCAAGCGACACCAGCTTCTGGGCTGGGCTGCCCAGCAAGAAGGCCCCCGGGGGTTGAACATTATACGCCAAGCAGCGTTGTTGCCAACAGTGCCTGCAGCACCCACGTGCCTGCCTCCTGCCCGCAGCTCGGCTCGCTTCTCGGGTTCTCTGGCTCCCGGCAGCTCCTTGCTGCCACTGGGCACGGGCATGTCTGTGGGGCTTCAAGGCCACCCCAACCTGGTAGGCCTGCCTGTACCCTCCTGGGTCACTGACCACAGGTTTCACAAATGAAGCCCCTTCTATAGTGTCAGGCCTAGGGGCAGATGCGGGAAATGTTCCACAAAGTTTTGTTGAAATGAGGCATAGCTAACGGTAAGCCCACTTCCTGAACCTGCTAGGCTAGACCTTTCCATTGCTCTTGACTCCCCATAGGGCAAGAAGAAAAGTCCTTGTCATTAGGTTCGATGAGATCTGCCTACACACACACACACACACACACACACACACACACACATACACACACACTTTTCCAACCTCTTTTGCTACTGAGCTGTCTGCACTCCCTGCCTTCTGGACACATTTATCACCTCAGTAGTCCTCGAACACACGCCCCTTGCCACCTCAGGGCCTTTGCACTTGCTGTGCCCCCTGCCTGTGATGTTGCCCCCAGATATTTGATCATTCGCTCCTCTTCTGATTTTTGCTCAAATGTCACCTTTGTAGAGACCCGCCCTGACAACATCCCAGGTCTGGAATCTCTTGTAGCTCTCTGTCACCCCCCTGTACACGCTCGTTGTTCTTCTCCGCACCTTGCTCCCTGACAGTTCTATATTCACGTGTTCGTCTGTTTATCGTTTGTAGCCCCCCACCCCCACTGGAAGGTAAGTTCCGCGAAGGCAGGGCTTCGTCCGTTTTGCCATTGCTGTTTCCCCAGCGCCGGGCACATAGTAGATGCTCAGCAATATTTGTTACCTTACTTAACGCACGGGGCTCGGAGAGCTGGGGGGAGCAGGGCTGGAACCCGAGACCCTGGTTCCACATCCCGGAGGCTCTCTGCGCTACCTCATCCTCCTCCTGCCATCTCTTTCGCCGCTGACGCCTGTGGCCTTCCTGCCAGGCAGCCCAGCCCTGGGGGGACAAGAGGCTGCCTGTGGTCACTGAGAGGGTCCCAGGGAGTAGGTGGGGGTCTCAGAGGCAAGCCCTCTGGCTCCAGGGCTGTGCGCAACGCAGCCAGGCGGCCAGCGACTCCAGCCTCAGCAACTCCGCGTGGCACTCGCTCCCGTGGACATTGGCAACAGGAACCACAGCCCAGCAGCTGCGGCCAAGGCCGGCTCCCTATCCCCCCCAGGGCTTTCCTCATTTGTGTCCTGGAAGGGGAGGAAGGGGCAGGCAGGGCCAAGCCCGTGGCGGAGACAGGCCTGTGGGGTGGGCCTTCCTTCAGAAGCACCCCGGCCCCTCTCTTCGTGACTGATGTCCATGCAGGGCACAGGAACTCTGGGACAGGAACAGGCATGGGGCAGAGTCCCACAGACAAATGCTTCTGGGAGAGGCTGGTTCAACAAAGCTGAGTGGGTTCCCTAAGTCCTAAATGTCTCAAACAACAAGGAGGAGTGGGGTGCAACTATTTATTTAATGTTTCCCAAACTTGCTTAACTTGGAACCCTCTCTTCATGCAAAGTTCACTGGACTGGGGTTCTACAGAACATACTTTGGGAATGCCTTTTCAACCATCCTGCCTTTCCCTCCACTACCCTTAAGTAGGGCTTTAGATGGAAGATCTGATGCCATCCCCTAACCTAGAGGTTTTGAAAAAGGGGGTGCTTGAAGACAGAAAAGCCACAGGCCCCAAGGAATGAAGCGCTGATGGAGGAAAGCAGGCCAGGTGTCAGGAGAGCTGCCCTCCCCTCCCTGGCCATCAGCCGGCCCTCTCAGGTGCTGAGTCCTGCAGAGGGAGCAAGGAGGGTGGCCTAGCACCTGGCCACTGCTGGTCCACTAGGACCATCCAGAGGTCTGAAGGTACCTGTGCCCCAGAGAGAGGGGAGCGTTGTCCAGCTGCTGAGTGCAGAGAACAGGACAGGCGCTAGCTGCAGGTGTGGCTGTGGGGGCAGGAGGGGGACGTGTTGGGGGGGTGCTGGTGCACTTCCAGGCAGCAGCACGGGCCGTGAAGGACTGAGAACGGGGCTCCTAGCTCTCTCTGCTCTCCTGGATAAGTCCCTTCCCTTCTCTGGGCCTCAGACTCCACTGCTGTCAAATGATGAAGTAGATCAGATGCGGTGGCTCACACCTGTAATCCTAGCACTCTGGGAGGCCAAGGCGGGAGGATCGCTTGAGGTCAGGAGTTTAAGACCAGCCTAAGCAAGAGCAAGACCCCATTTCTATAAAAAATCGAAAAATTAGCTAGGCATGGTGCCTGCAGTCCCAGCTACTTCGGAGGCTGAGGCAGGAGGACCGTTTGAACCCGGGAGTTTGAGGCTGCAGTGAGCTATGATGACCTCACCTCACTCTAGCCTGGGCAACACAGTGAGACTGTCAAATAAAAATAAATAAATAAATAAATAAATAAATCAAGATAAACCAGGCCTAGATCACAGGTTTCCAGTCTGTCCTCAGCAGGCTTGGGGCCACTCTGGAGAGGTGTGAGGAGGAAGAGGGAGACAGGTAGAGTTTGGGTCCCCTACCCCGAAAACTTAAATCTAAACAAATCTACCTTTTCTCATTTTTTATTCTGACTTTCTACATATAGCTCTGGTTCAGTCTCCGGTCAGCTGTGAGGTCATGAGCGAGTCATTTTACCTTTCTGTGCCTCCATTTCCTCATCTGTAAAATGGGCATAATCATTCACAGCAATAGTATCTCCCTCAAAGGGCTGTTGTGAGGATTAAATAAAAATGTAAAGTGCTGCCAACAGCACGAGCACATGGTGAATGCTTTGGAAGTGTCTGCTGTGATTCTTACAGTTTGATTGAAATAAGGGTTTCACTGCTTAGTAAATTTGAAAGCTCTCAACTTCAATGATCCCAAAGGCTCCTTCCAGCTTTGACATCATAAAATACTGAAAGTCTGAAACATTAGGATTCTAAAATTCTAGGCAGTCACCGACTCCCACCCGCAAAGGGAGTGGGGCTAAAGGAGGGAATTACAGAGTCCGAATGGAGCCATAAGGCGCCAGCTGTGGGGACGTGCCCAGTAAAGGGTTATTATCATCACCGTCATCATTCATTCATTTATACCTCCCCTCTCACCCTGTTCCAAAAAGATTTCAAGCAGCTTACAGAGTTGCATGCGTAACAGCAGGGGAATTAACTAAACATATGTAAGAAAAACTCAGGGAGGGCAGACAGATAGAGCCTGGAGTGAGGCCAGTAGAAGGCACGTGCCAAATCCCAGAGATCTCGGAAAGGGACAGCTCATGTGGCCCTGAGCTTTCCAGTGGCCAATGGGAAGAAGGAAACCTGACCAGTCCCTAGATTCCGTGTCCCCTGAGGTAAAAACAAAGCTGTTGCTTAGAAGAAGCACAACTATTCCTGATACGGACAGCAGGGAATGTCCTGAAGGACAAGGTTTGTCTGGCACCCTCCTCTGCCTTGTCAGTAGGGGTGGCATCTGCTCGGAGTCCACTGACCGTGACCCTTTGAGGCTGAAGCCAGGGGCAGAGACTACAGTGATCAAAGACCCAGGGAGCTGAAACAGCACCCAGGGAGTACCCCCCCCAACGGCACCCCAGCATCCTTGGTCTGGGCAGGATTACCCATCACTCCCCAAGCCCGAACACAGGCAGTGCCCAAAATAGCCGGAGCAGGAGAGGGTGCCAGGAGGCCCAGGCGGGGGCCCTGGCTGGGCTGCCAATGGGACGTCCCAGTGGGCCAACGCACACATACCCCTGGTGCACAAAGGGGCACCTTCACTCGGGCACACAGCCCTCCCTGGGAGTCCCCCACCCACCAGGCTGTCCCCTCAGCCCCACGCAAGCACGTTGCTCACGCAGAACCCAGGCTGCCGCTCCACCCTTCCCACAAGGCGGGCCTTGCTGCAGGAGCCAAATGGAAAAGCCTTCGGCAGAAATGCCACCGTACCATATAGGGAAGTGCCTGAACACTTCCCCCCTGCTCCCCACCTCCACAGTCAGCCTCCTTCAGGATCCTCCATGGCGGGGCTGGTTCCTCCCTGCGTCCCCCAGCTGCAGACCAAGACAATGGGGGCTATTCTGGGCTGCAAGGGGTATTTAAAGCTCTGGCTGGGCCTCCTCCCTAGGGGAATAAAAGGCCGTGCCCTCTGCAAGACCTTCCTGAAATTGTTGCTCCCCAGACTGTAGTGGCTGCATCCCATACTGTTCCCAACCTCCCCGGCCAGGCCCGGGGGCCCTGTGAGATGCAGTACAAGTGCCTCCTCCTCCAGGAAGCCCACAGGGCTGCCCCCTGTGCTCAGCAGTACTGCCAGAGACCCTCAGGAAAGCTGGGTCCTGGCCCCTGCTCTGCCGTCTGTAGTTTTCTCATCTGCAGAACGTGCACATTAATCCCAGCGTGTGTGAAGGTGCTTCGGGGGCTCCTGCGGTTACGACGAAGCCATGTCTCCCGAGCCGCCGTGTGGGGTAGAGTATAAGCAGGGAAGAGAATTTTGTCTGTCTTGTCGCTGCTCTTTTTCCAGCACCTGGCACACAGTGGGTGCCAAATAAATATTTACTGACTGATCCAAATATTCGTGGAATGTGTCTATAGCCCCCGTGGAACCACCCAGAGTGCTAGGCGCACAGGTGGCTGATGCTCCCTGATAGCGCCGCCAACTCTCATTCTGAGCACGGAGAACACGTCCTTACGCTAAGCACTTAATGATGATCTCACTTAGTTTGCTCAACAATCCCAGGAGGCAGGTATATTATTATCGTATTTTATAAGCAAGAAGACGGGAGTTCCAGACCAATGGCCAAGGAGCTTGCCTGAGGTCCTACAGCTGCTACGTGGCCAGGCTGGGAGTGGAGCCCGGGGACTCTGAAGCGTCCATCATCCTGCATGACACACCCTGGAGAAAGGCCGTCGGGAGAACACCGAGCCTGAGTTCAGCCACTAAGTAGCTGTGTGACTTCAAGCAAGTCACTTGGCCTCTCTGAAACTGTTTTCTCTTCCATTAAAAACAGGGGCATTAATTTCTATCTCTTCAGGTCATTCGGAGGACCAAAGGAACCCAAGGATGTGACCATGTCCCCCACATTAGCCCAGCCCCTCCCCGGGGCCAGCAGCTGTGAGGGACGGTGGGAAGATGTGCTGGGACGGGGAGGGTACCCAGAGCTGGCCCTGGAACAAAGCTCAGCAGCTGCTGACAACAGCTGGGGAGAGTTCTGGGCCCGGGCCAGGCAGGGGGAGAAGGGGTGGGCTGGGAAGTCACCTCTGGCCCTCCTCTGTCACCCTTCCCTGCTAACAGCTGCTGGGGCCTCAGGGCCAAGGGCCCACAGCAGGCAGGGAATGAGGACACGGGAGGCGGGGGCTGGCTGGCTGGGGTCATCTCAGTCCTCCCGCTGCCAACTGCTCAGGCCCCAGGGTGCTGGCCGCACAGCCCTTCACCCAATTCCCTGGGAAGCCTGGCCTGGGGGTGGCGGCTGGAGCAAAGGTCTGTGGGCAGCCCATGCCTTAGCTGGAGCCTGGCCGGCACCAGGGACCCCCGTGGGGGGTGGATGGCCAGGGCTGGGTGGGTGGGGTCCTGGAGAGGCCTGCGGTTTTCCCTCCCGGCCCCAGCTGCAGGCCCCGAAGGGAGCCTTCCTCGAGGCTGTGAGCTTGGCCTACCCCAGGCCCTGCTCATCCCCCACAGCTCCGCTCCCAGCTCCCTGCCAAGACCTTCCAGAGGCTCCAGCCCACGCGGCTCTCTCCCCTCTGAACTCTCGCATACCCGTAATTACCACCGACCATATTTTCCAAAGCAGAAATCAAGAAACCGCTGAACAAAGGATTTCTAAGCTACTCCTGGGTGTCAGAGGAAGCCTGGGAGATGTAGTTCGCATTTGGAGGTATTCAAATTTCTGGGACACGCTGTTAATAGTTTTTTGGGAAGACAACTATATTTATTATATTTTATTAATAAATCAAAGCCATCCTAGGAAATGTGTGTTGGCCACATGCCACCTGTACCACTGGACACCCTAGCCTGGCGACTTCCAGGCTGTGTGGCCCCGGGCAAATCACTTGACCTCTCTGAGCTTCTGATTCCTTATCTGTAAAATGGGAATAAAAATGACCACCTCATAGGGCTGCTGTGAAGATTCAACAGGACAACCTAAGGATTTAGTGTCTGGTACTTACTAGGTGCAAGTGTCTCTTTTTCCTCCCCTTCCACCCCCTCCCGTCCAAGGAGCTCTCCAAGAAACCCCTGGGGACAGTAACGCCTGCTCTATCCCTCACAGGCTGAGTAAGACTCAAGAGACCAGCCTGGAAAAGGTTCTAACACATTCCTGGATCCTGGGCTGTCGGGGCTGGGAGGGGTCACCCAGCCCAATACCCCCACGTATCAGAAGGGGAAACCGAGTCCCAGGGAAGGGAAGTGAGGATGTCAAGGGAACCAACCAGAGTTGGAGGACCTGGGTTCAAATCCCATCTCTGACACTCGCGTTTGCTGGGTGACGTTACCACTCTAAGCTGTATTTTTGGGCCTCCTACACCTCCCTGGTATTGTTTTCAGGACAAGTTGGATGTGCGTGCAGAGGGTTTAGAGCCGCGCCGGGCACACGGGGAGGATATGGCAGCCCTAAGAAGAGAGGACGAAGAGCCTCCCAGCAGCTCCCAGCAAGTCGATGGTGGAGGCAGACCCAGGACCCAGGCGTCCTGGCTCCTAACACAGGGTCTTTTACCTTCCACGAAGTCACCTCCTTCTCTCCTTGGGGACAGGGTTTCCCCAAGGCCGGGACAAGGGGCCACGCAGATGAGGACGATATGATGGTGGCATTCGGCTAGGTTTTTGTTGGGGGCTGAGCAGGGCCTGACCCCCAGCCTAGACCTAGAGCCGCCCCCTCCAGCCTGTCCTCAAGGCCCAGACAGACCGGCCCAGCTGAGGCAACGGCAGGAAGGGCTGGCGAGCAAGGGTGTGTGTCCCTGGCAGGGAGAGCTCAACATCCCAGGGATTCGGGTTACCGGAAATGATCAATCTCCCCAAGGCCTGTCACCTCCGACCAGGAATGTCTGCTGCCTGAGGGAACATCCTGTCCACCTGCCCCCAGACAGCCTAGGGACAGCCAGGGACCTGGGCCCACTCTCTGCTCCCTGCCCGACCCCTGGGACCTTGGGTCGGCCACTAGGTCTCCCCAGCCAAAGGGCACCTGTCATTCTTGGCTAGTGGGTATGGCTCACCAATCCCAGGAGAGGAGGAGAAAGCTGGAAGGGGGACCCCAAAGAGATTGAGAGCTACCCACTCAATCCTGTCATGTGGATTCTGAGCCCAGTGGGGGTGAAGGCTGTGATCTCCATAACCCAACATGGGAGGGTAGACTAACCCAGCTGGAAGCCGGGCTCTGCCACCTGCCAGCTGGGTGGCTCTGGGTAAGTCAGGCAGCACCCCCGCCCCCCATCTCTGATACGGAGGTGACAACAGCCTGTGATGGGGACCCTGTGAAATCCAGGGGACTGAGCTGTGAGCTGATTAGCACAGAGCCTGGCAGTAGTAAGTGCCCAAGGAACAGGGCTATCAGGTATTGGGATGGACCGGGAAGGAGAAGGCAAAATAGCCAGTTGTCGCTACGAGACCAGGTACCACGAGCCATGCAGTGTCCTCTGCCCCGATAGGGCTGACATTCTAGTTGAGCCAGATGGACCATAAATTAATACCCCAAAACATATCCCTCAAGTGGCGAGAGTGCCGAAAGAAAATGCAGCAGGTAGGCGGACGGACACAGGCCGGTTAGGGCAGGTGACGCTCATGGCGGCGTGGAGCCACAGGGGTTAAGTCAGGGGCATGTGTCGAGGAAGAGCATTCCAGCTCAGGCAACATCGGCTATAAAGGTCCTGGAGGCAGCAGGAGCCTCAGAATGTTCTGGAAGCAACCAGGAGGCCAGTTATCTAAACCCTCACAACTGCCCTGAGAGCTAAGTGGCCGGGCCAGGATCCGACCCTCCCTCTCGGTCAGGAGTCCAGGGACGACTCCTCAGAGTTCCCGTGGGGAGGGACAGGGTGGGATACAAGCACAGAAGGTGTCTGAGCCAGAGTTTGAGTCTTCCATAGACTGGCCGTGTGACCCCAGACAAGCTGCATGTCTTCGAGGGGCCTTGATGTCCTCGTGGACGTGTCACTCATGGACGAGTGATGCCTGTTCTCTCCCCCTCCCAGCTGATGAGAGAGGAGGCCAAAAGAAGAGGCGGGGGGAGTATGGTGCTGGGAGGTGACCTTGAGCTTCTCTGACGTCTTAGACCTGGAGCTCCTCCTTAGACAGGTATGAATACAGGACACAGACCCTACCCACCTGAACCGCCAGGGCCACTTCCTGCCTGGCCCCGCAAGAGTCTGCATCCTGCCTATGCCTGCCTGGGCCTGGTCCCCACTCAGCACTCAGGGCCCAGCCACAGCCAGGGTCTCTGGCCTGCACTCTGGTCCCAGGTGTCAGACGTGCCCCCACCAGCCCCAGGACCCAGCCCAGGAACAGCTCCCCGAGTTCCTGACCAGGCGGAGGCCCACGGTCAGCCCTTATTACCAGAGGTGCCAATGCGGGCCAGCCCTCACGGGCACCCGGCCAGACCCTGAGGCCCAGCCAAGTGCAAACAGCATGCCTGGCGCCCAGATACGGGCGCGTTGGAGCGGGCAGGCTGCCCGCTGCCCCCGTCACAACAAACCATCGTCTCCGCCCTGCCGAGGGGCCCAGGCAGCCGGCACCTCCGCTGGGAGCTGGGCGCTGGGGACTGCCAGGGGCGGCTTCCTCCCCAACCCCCGCTGGGAATGGGCAGTGGGAATCTGGGGCCGGGACAGGGAGAGTCCAGATGGCAGCAGCTGACGGGAGATAGCAGACAGGCAGAGGGGAGCAGGTGGGAAACGCGGTGGCGGGGGGAGCCGGATGGAGCCAAGCCGTGGACTTTTTAACGTTACGGGTGGCACAGGGCCACAGCGAGCGAGGAGACTTCTCCCCAGTTGCTGAGGACCGCAGGGATGGCCCGGGATGGGAGAGGGGCAGCCTGTTTGCCCCCATTGAGGCCCAGGGTGGTACCAGGCTGGGACAGGGACAAGTAGTAATGACAACAGCAACTCTTTACTGGGCACACACAGCACTTCACATACACCGGCTCCGTCGGACAGAACTTCCCGCTGCGATGGAAACGTGCTTTACCTGCGCTGTCCAGTAAGGTAACCGCTAGCCATGTGGCCACTGAGCACTGAAGTGTGGCTAGTGCCACCGTGGAACTGAATTTTTATTTTAAAATATATTTAATTTCATTTCATTACATGTCATATTTAAATAGTCACATGTGCCTAGCGGCTACCATACTGGACAGCGCAGATCCTTAAGCCAAGCCTGGGGGGAAAGTTGTCTCCATTCCCCAGAGGAGGAAACTGAGGCTTGCCCAAGGCCACGCAGCTGGTAAGCCGAAGAGGCGACCTCAGAACCCAGGCCCGGCTCCTCCTCTGCCTCCCCACCCAGGGCTGCTGGCACCGCGGGAGAGACTAACGGAAACCGTGAGTGCGTGTGAGCGATAAGGCTGCCCGTTTATCAAGACGTCGCGTCTCTTTGCTTTTGGCCTGAATTCTGTCAGCGACACCGGTTATCACACGCTGACCAGAAGTTCTGACAGGCCATTTATAAAGGTCTTTGATTTTGTGACATGAAGAAAGGGCAGAATGATGATGGAATAATCCCAGCTGGCCGAGAAGCCAAGTCACTGAGAACGCTGGGAATCTTTGGTGGCGAGAAAGCCGGGCTTGGCCTTTCCTGCCTCGCCACCTCAGACGCCACGCGGCCCCCGAGGCTCCCAAGAACTGGACAACACCCAAGCAGGAAAACGCAGGGCACCTGTGCCTGCCTCTAGGCCTTCATTCACGCTGTTCCCTCTTGCTAGGATGCTGTTCCATGCCTTCTGATCGAATCGACTCACCACCCATCCTTCAAGGCTCAGCCTGATCACCACCTCCACTCCGAAGTCTTCCTGGACTCCCCACAAAGACATCCTTTCCCCACCATGTTAACAGGACTTCATTTCTACCTTAGAGTGTAAGGGATACAGTCTTAATCATAAGACATCGGCATCACTGAGTCAGTGTCTCTACTCTCCTGTTGTGACAGACACCAGGTTGGTTTTTTCCCATCTCATACGTATATATATATATTTTTAATGTTTAGATACTTCTTAATGCCCAACAGCTAGGGGATAACAGACAAAATATTTGCTAAATTGAACTGAATTATCATATTGGCTTACAAGTCTGGGGATTCAATTTCTTATGGCTCTGCCCCAATGTCCCATGATCCTGGGAAGGGAGTTCCTTCTCCGCTCTAGGCCTCAATTTGTACCTCTATAAAATGGGGGCAATGATAGTACCCCCACGTTGTTGGGAGATTATCTGCACTTACTATACTTATGTAACGAACACTATGTGCCAGACGCTAGACAAATATTAAGATATCTTCATGATGACACCGTATCCTTACTATGATGATTATTACTACCCCATTTTATAGAAGAAGAAACCGATGATAAAATTAAATAGATAAAAGAGATAATGCAAGCCAAGGGCAGTAGGATGCGCTTGTAGTCCCAGCTACTCTGGAGGCTGAGGCAGGAGGATTACCTGAGGCCACCAGTTTAAGACCAACCTGGGTGATACAGTGAGACCCCCTTTCTAATATATTTTAAAAAAACGTTTTTTTAATTTAGAAAAAGAGACAATGAGGCCGGGCGCGGTGGCTCATGCCTGTAATCCTAGCACTCTGGGAGGCCAAGGCGGGAGGATCACTCGAGGTCAGGAGTTCGAAACCAGCCTGAGCAAGAGCGAGACCTCGTCTCTTTTAAAAATAGAAAGAAATTAATTGGCCAACTAAAAATATATAGAAAAAACCAGCTGGGCATGGTGGCACATGTCTGTAGTCCCAGCTACTCGGGAGGCTGAGGCAGGAGGATCGCTTGAGCCCAGGAGTTTGAGGTTGCTGTGAGCTAGGCTGATGCCACCGCACTCTAGCCCGGGCAACAGAGTGAGACTCTGTCTCAAAAAAAAGAAAAAGAGACAATGCAAGCCAAGTGCTTAATATAGTTTGTGGCACAAGCTAAGCGATAAACAAATGATATTAACAGTTTTTTGAGGTTTTTTTCTGTATAACAAAGGGCCTACAGAATTGGGAAATTTAGGATACTTCCCCAGGACGGGGCACACAGGTGTTCCTCAAATATTTGATGCTAGGTTGACTCAGTCCCAGATGTACCAGTGACAGTGGGGGATACAAGCCCGGTCAGCCCCTCTCAAACCCCACTCCCCACTGGGCTCCTCCCCACCCGACCCAGGGGACACTGCCACGTGGGGTGGAACCGCTTTCCTGCCTCCGTCTCTCTCCACGGTCCAGCCGTATGGAACGACTCTGGGGAGGTGACCTCTAGTCCGGCCGCACAGAGCCCGTGGGCGAGTGGGGAGAAGCGAGTCTGACTACGTCTCACAGGCAGATAATGCTCCAGTCCCACCAGGGGCTTTGACACCCCATTCCTCTCTGAAGCCCAGCCCAGACCACAGGAGGGGAAGAATTCAGGACGAGCATGAACACGGATGGAGTTTGCAAGCTGATCACTCTCCAGGCCTGTTTCCACGGCTGTGAGGTGAGGACAACGACAACTTCTACACCACAGGGTGGTTTTCAGGATGCAATGAGACTGTGGACATAAGGCAGCTCTTCTCCGACCCTATGCACACACAAATCACTTGGGGGTCCTGCTAGTGGGCAGACTGGGATTCAGTAGGTCTGGGAGGGGCCTGAGATTCTGCATTTCTGATGAGCTCCCAGCTGAGGCCCAGGCCGCTGGTGCACGGGCCACTCTTGGAGTTACAGGGACACAAAAGGATTAGACAGCACCTTGCATACAGTAGGCCCTCCATAAAGCTAGCTACGCTTTCTCTTCTTGTGATTTCATCCATAGGAACCCTCCCCCCACGCCCCCCACCCATGGGGGTTGGAACTGCTCTTTCACTGCTGACGATCCCGAGGTCCAGCGGGGCTGAGTGGCTTGCCCAGGCCCAGAAAGCCAGAAAGAGGCAGAAGCAGGATTCAAGGCCAAGTCTGCCAAGCCACCCTTCCCATGCATCACGCCACCCCAAGCCCCACCCGCCTCGAGCAGCAGGAGCTGAGGACACACCGGCCCTGCCCCTCAGCCCCATCACGTCACTGGCTCCTTGCTGGGTCAGCCAGGCCTTTGGGCACAGGCCCAGGCTCCCCAAAAAGAGGCCTTGGGCCATCACCTCCACTGCTCCAGCAGCAGCATCCAGCAGCCTCCCCCTCTATCGCCTTATAAAGCGGCCCGAGTTGCTCTTTTCCAAGTTGCAGTTTAATTTTATATGGAGTGAACCGACCGTCCTCTCCCTGCAGCCTCGGCCGGACGGCTTCACACATTCCTTCTGGAGCAACATTACCTAATTTAACCATAGCCCTGCTCTCTGGGGCTCTCAAAATAGAAGCTGCCAGTAGGGGAAAATGCCCTAATGTTATCAAAATAAATAGTTCTCTCTCCTCGCCTGCTCTTGGCCCGCACTAGGACCCAGCCTCAGGACCCAGGCCAGGGAGAACCTAGGCCGGGAGTACTGAGGTGGGCCTGGGGTGACCGAGATCCCCCCGATCCCCTATTCTCTTCTTCCTTGTCCCTGGGACCTCTCTATCCCCATCCTTGCCCCCACCCCCAGCTCATCTCCATGGGCCATTGTTGCCCTGGTTACCCAAAACTAGGATTCAATTTCCCTTTTCTCCCAATAACAAAAACTATACCAGTAATACAATAATTGCCACCATTCCCCAGGTATTAATTATGAGCTAAATACTTCCCACGCCTTGGCTCAATGATGTCCACAAAGTAGGGATTAGCATTCCCTTCTTTCAGACAAGGAAGAAGGTGCTCAGAAAGGTGAAGTGACTTGCCCAAGGTCACACAGCCCAGAACTGGCAGCGTTGGGGTTGGAAGCCAGGCCCAGCTGCCCCAAGGCCCTAATCATCATGCCACCTTCCACCTGGGACTCTTCTGCAGGGTCTGAGGCCAGGGCAGGAGGGGTGCGTGGGTTCTTGCACTAGAAGAGGTTGCTCACCTGCTGTGTTACTGTGGCGTCTGCTCATACAGCTGCCACCCAAGGGGCCTATTATTATACCACAGTTCACATTTCACCTAGATCCTTTGGGCCCTGAGTCTGTCCCCAGGACCTCAGGTGTGTAAGCTGCCTGTCAATATGTGACTCCAAGCCGCTGCTCCCCCGTCCCACGAGCTCCAGAGCAGGGCTGCCACATTAAAGCAGGGAACACCTGGCTGCTGGCATACCTCAGGTGCAACCAGTGGTCAGGGGCTGGGAGGGCGGGCCCATTCCCCTGCTCTCCTGCTCACCCGGGGTAATCATTAGCCAGGGCAGTGCCGAGCAGAGAGTGAGGCAGGAGCCCAGGCTGTGGCACCTCCAGGGTCAGCTCCTCCCCACTCGGTGCATCCTTGGGCCACTTTTCTAGCCGGGTGGACTAGTGAAGCCTCTGGCAGTGGAGTGGCTTGGGGTGGCAGGGGTGGCTTGGACTCAGGGTGTCCAGGAAGGCTCAACCTGCTATCACCAGGGCAGGTGGGCCAGCAGGTGCCTGGGGACACCTACAGAGCCTCGGGTACTCTTCACTGTTACCCTTCCTGCCTTGCTCTCCTAACATTATGAAGATCCCCTAAGCAAAGGGTCTTGGACAGGAGGGTGGACCGTGGGGCCTGGGGACTTCTCAAAGCAGGGGCAAGGCAAAACAGAACCAAGGCCCCCAGGTTTACCTAGGACCAGGTAGCAGAGCCGTCTTGAAGGGAGAAAAAGAAAATCACAAAATAATAATTCCTGTTACTTGTCAACTGCCTATTCTGGCTGTAAGCAATTTACACGTTCTCTAATCCTCACCGAAACCCTGCAAAGTAAGTATTCCCATTTCCACCTGATGGATAAGGCTCAGACAGGTTAACCTACCAGCCCAGGGTCACACGGCAATAAGTGATGGAGCTAGGACAGGACTCAGGGCTGTGCCTCCTGCCCATGACATTGTCCCAAAGCACAACCTGAAGAATTACACGGAGCAGAATGAACTGATGGGGGCTATTGGACATGTAAAGGGGCCTCTGGGCTCTTTCTGAGCTGTCTGAAGCTCTTTAGCTCCCCAGCCAGGGTCCTGGTCTTCCTGAAACCCAAAGTGTCCTGTGTTCAGAAACCCCAGCGGCGAGAGGGCTGGGGAAGGGGCAGGAGAGAGGCATGTTGCTAGAGACGGTGCCCCCCAATCTGAAGTGCCAAGTAAAGGTGGCCCCTGGGGCTTCTAGCACCTGTCAGGGCAAGAGGTGGCCTCCTAGGAGGCTGAGGGGACAGTCAGAGAGGGTAGCTGAGGCCAGTGTGAGGTGGGGCCTCTTGGAGTGTTGCAGGGAGGAATGTGGGACCTAAGACCCCTCCTGCTAGGAGGCCAGAGTCCTCCAGCAGCTTCCAGAATTCCCTTCGATTGCTCAGGTGAAACCAAGGTGAGGCCCAGGCAGGCTGAAAGCTTTGATCTTATCACACATTCCTGCCCCAGCGTCCCTGTCCCCCTCTGCCTGATCCCCACCTAGGAGGTGGGAAACCAGGCTTACTTAACCCTTTCTTCCCACTTCCTCAAGTCAAATCCAGGCTTGAGCTGACCTCTGCCTGCTCCCTTCCCCCCAACCCCAGGATGTGGGGAGAGAGAAGAGAGTGGGGAAGTGGAAGAAGAGGCTCTGGGGCTTCTCCCCTCATTCAACCCAGCCCATGCCACAGACCCCCAAACCTGAGCTCTGTGGGCAGCTCTCATTTCTCCTGAATTAAAATAACCGGACTCAGTATAAATAGCCGTGGCTATTTTTCACATTCATGAGCTCATCCGAGATGCACAATAAAACCGGCTGCGCTTGTCTGCACCCCTGTGGGTCTTCCTGGCCCCAGCCCTGGTGGGGGTGCCTCCTGGGTCCTCCACAGGCTGATTGTGGGGGACACAAGTCACAAAGATTCAGGAAATCTCCTAGAGTTTTGTGGCCCTGAAGTCCTGACCTAAAGCTCTTGACTCTCTCTTCCTTGAATGCAGCTTCCTTCCCCGGCCCCTTTGTTGACTCGTGCACCACCAGCCCGTCTCCCCTGAGACCATGCGCTCCTTCAGCCCATGGCTGGTGTTCAGACCCAATACAGGGCCTGGCAGAGAGGTGGCACCCCATAAATGCTTGCTGAATGAATGAATAAATGGTCCCATTTTGCATATGGGGAAAATTAAGCTCAGAGAAGTTCAAAGACTTGCCCTGCACACATGAGTATAGGAATCCTGTGACTCTCAGTCTAGTGCTCACTTGCTAAACAGACGTTTACACTGCTCCCGGATGTAAGCTCAGCAGAAGGTACTCGAGGAGCAGAGAGGTGAACTGATGTGGGCAGACCATTGCAGGAGTGAGTGCAGGGCTACGCGGGAGGACAGGACAGGCTTCAAGGTCTACGGGCGCAGGGAGCAATGTCCTTCACCTGTTTGCCTAGCCCAGGACCTGGCACTGGGGGCTGGTGGCATCAATGAAGGAAGAGGTGGGATTGGTGATGTGGTGGGCTCCTCAAGGTGGCGACCACCCCAGGCCCCAGAGAATGGAACACCAACTCTTGCGCAAAGCTAGCAGTTTTCTCCAAGAACTCAAAGTCCCTTTCCTCTGACTTGGCAGGAGCAAGAAAGGAGCCTATTTTGTGAGTAGGAAGATCGAGGCCAGGGAAGAGGGTTGATAGTTGGCTGGTGACCAAGTGGAGGCCCATGTATGCCCTGATCTCTTGCCTCCTGGTCAGGGCAGGGGGGTTGGGATGGATGTCACCTCGGCTATCTTGGGGACTTCCTCTCATTCTTTCCCCAGCTTTAACGACTCTAGCAGCAGGCGAGGGTCTTCCTGCTCTTGCACACCTAACAACAGTGGGGACAATGCAAATCCAGGGACAATAGGGACGACTCCTGGACCCTTGCCACAATGCCTTCCTCCTTCAGCAGGCAAATCCTCCTTGCTCTTTAAACCCCACTGCCTCCAGAAAGTCTTTCCAGATAACTCATGCCACATGCATCTATCTCCTCCTTTCCCTGACAACCTGCTGTCATTGAGTTGTGCTGGGTACCTGTGGCTTGTGAGCCTTGCCTCTCCAACCAGATCCAGGCCTTCTGCAGAGCAGGGGCCATGCGTCAAATTTCCTTCAGGAGGATGGAAATGCTGGGGTCAGCTCCCCCCTTCCTCTGCACCTGGCTGTGTGATCTTGGCCAAGTCATTGCTCTCTGAGCTATTTCTCCTCCGGGAAATGGAAGTATAATCCCAACTACACAGGAGAATTAATAATGCACATAAAACAATTAGCCCAATATCTAGCACACAGTAGGTCTGGAATGTTAGGTGAATGAATGGCCAAATAAATGAATGCTTGGATAGATGAATGGATGGATGAATTCCTGAATCTTCCATGACACAGGGCTGTTCAAATGGCACCTCCCAGCTCCCAGCTGGGACACGTTTCTTTGTCTTCAATTTCACCCAAGCCCCCAGCCCTGAGGTGGGCACAGGGCTGGCCAGAGCAGGCCCCACTCAGCAAAAGCCCACTGAGCTCCCAACAGGGCAAAACCTACAGGGCCCGCCAGGAGCTTGGGACCTGACAGGAGGAGCTTGGGTTCCCAGGGTGCCAAATCCATCTCCCTGGGGGAGATTATCATGGAGCTGAAATGGAAGCCAAGGGGCAAAAGACACCTGAGCCTGCGAAGCAGAAGCTGGCTACGCCCATGTGGCAGACACGCAGCTCACTGTAAACCTTCGCCAAGACCAGCCCAGACCCAGTGCCCCCATGCAGCCTGTCCCAACTACGTCAGACCTCCTAGATTGTCCCTTCTCTAGACTGGACAGGCTGGACCCACCCCACCAGGGAAAGAACTACTTGGGAGTCTGAACCTGGCCTTCGCTCCCAGCTGCGTCACATACTGGATGGATGACAGACCAGCCATCTCCCTCTCTGCCTCAGTTTCCCCTTCTGCAAAATAGAGATCATGATGCCAACCTCGAAAGTCTGCTGCGAGGATTATGAGATAACATTCAGAAAGAGCCCTGTGGGAGGCTTGGCCCACAGAAGGTGGCAGTTTTATCAAGACAAGGTATGAGTGCTCACTAAGCACAGGCTGGTGACCTATGTCGCTGAGGTCACTGGGGAGGAGACCCTGCAGGTCCCAGGGCAGAGAAGAGACTGGTCTGTCCCTAGGAAACTTCTAGGTCTCTGTTGCTTTGGCCTGAGGGTCACAGGAAGGCAGAAGGCAGGAGAGGGAGAAGAGCTGTTAAGGGACAGAGGCCGCAGGGGCTGGGATTTATGAGGCCGGAATTTCAATCCATCCAGCTCAGCAAGGGATCCAAGAAGAGGCATGATCCCAGTTTCCAACTATTTGAAAACTGGAGACGCCAAACAAGGAGAGGGGTGAGTCAGCTGGGGTGAGGAGGGGAGGCCAGGGCCAGGAGGTTGGGGGGCCAGAGCCGGCTCCCTGGGGGAGAGCCATGGGCAGGCAGGGAGGGGAGAGGTGGGGGCAGGGAGCTGGAGGTGGGCTGGCAAGGGGCCAGAGGCAGCTGGGAATTCCCAACCCCACCCGAGGAGAAGCATCTGTGGGGTCACGCGAGGCCACCTCTGAAGTCCTCCCCCTGCCCAGCCCCAGGCTGCCTCCCTTCCCCTCCAGCTGGCACTACGGAAAGATAGGGAAAGAGGCCAAATGTCAAAAAACAAAACACCTGGATGTGACCTGCCCTGGTGGGGAGGGGGCATGTCTCTGCCCCGCAGCCCAAGCCCAAAGTGCAGGGTGGGGTGGGGTGGGGTGGGACGGCCAGGACTTTGTGTCTGTCTGTCTTTCTCCTCTATCCTGCTATTTTCTGAGAGTCCACGGCCAGATTCTGAGCTGCACAGCCCCGCCAACCCTGCCAAATAAGGACCAGCCACAGGTCTGCCCAGAGCTCTCTGGGCAAGGTCCTGCCTCCTCCAGTGGGGCTGGGATGGGGTCCCATTACACCCCCCACTGCCGCTACCCTCACGACGCATGAACATCCTTTCTGCACCCATGGGAGCCACTTGGCCACACCTCTTGCTGCTCAGAGCCCACCAACTGCACACATCTGGGAAGGGGACAATTCGTTCACAGGCTCCAGCCTTTCCCAGGCCACACCCTGGGGTGTGCCCCCCTCCTTCCCCCTCCAGGAAGGAGCAATCGGGGTGGAAGGGTGGACTCTGTCCTACAGCTGTGGCCTCAGTGGGGAAGGAGGGGCAGTGACAGGTCAGAGGCGGTTACATCCAGGGCTCTGAGACTGCAAAAGAGAGGCCAAAGGAACAAACGGGACAAGCCCTGCACACGGCCATTCATTCAACAGCCGGGAGCGGGACTGGGTCGCCGTGAAGGCGTGCCATGTGGCCCTGGGAACCCTGCGTCAAATACCACACTGGCCTTGCCCCCAGCAGGAACGAGACTAACAGGGCAATGACCGATTGTCAAACACCTCCCACATTCCAGGCACTGAGTGAGGCACAGCCACCTGGTCACCTCATAACCAACCACCAGGAAACAGGCATTGTGACCTGAGGCTCAGAGAGGTGAAGCAACTCACCCAAGGCCACACAGCCAGTCAGGGCTGAGCCAAGACTTGAAGACAAGGCCTTCTGAGCCCACACCTTTCCCTCGACCCCAGTGCCCAGGGGAAGGGGCTCTGAGTCGTGACAAGGGAAAGACGGCGGAGTGGGCACTGGCTTGTCTCACATCTTCTGGGCCTCAGCAGACAGCATGGCTGGGAAGGGAGCTCCCTGATTCCAGGGGCTGGAAGACGTCCCTTCCCAATCCTGAGCAAGGAGCCTGGGTCTTCTTGGCCCACTGGCTTCCTCAGGGCCATTCATTCATTCACTCAAATTTTTAAGCTATTCACCTCCTGTCTGCCTAGCACCAGGCAAACGGCAATGAGCAAAACCGAGTCCCTGCCCTAATGGAGCTTCCACTCTAGATGAGGGGGCAGGACAGCAATTTCTGAATAACACACAGCTGTAGAAGCCGTGAGCTCAGGCCGTGGGTTCCGAGGGATCAGTGTCTGCAGCTCCGGGCACTGACACTCAGCAAGTCCCCCTCTCACCCCACAGGCCAACGCAAGGCCCTAGCTTGGGTGGGGGCGGGGCACCCGCTGGCTGTCCACGTGTGAGTCGGTCCAGTCCCCGCCATTCTGCCCCCAGCACCTTCCCCCACTCCCGCCCCTCCGGCAGCTCTCCCATCTCCATCAGCAGCAGTGTCCTCCTTCTGGACGCTGAAGCCGAAGACCGTGGGGACGTCCTAGGCTCCCCTCTCTTGGTCCCACCCCATCCCCCACGCATCAGCAAAGCCTGCTGGCTCACCGTCAAATCACACTCAGGTTTGACCACTTCCCACCTCCAGTGCCCTGGCCCATCGGCTCTGGCCTGGGTTATGGCTTCCTTCCCTCTGCCCTTGACCCCCACGTTCTCTTCTCCACGCAGCAACTAGAGCCATCCCGTTGAACATCAGGGCCCTTCGACAACTTCTCATCTAGCTCACAAGCAAATTCAGGGTCTGTGGATCCCCCCCCAACAGACCCGGCCTGCACCTGCCACGCTCCCCGTCACTGGTGTTGCTCCGGCGCGCAGGCCTTCCGGCTTTTCTGCAAACACGCCGAGCACACTCCCACCTCCAGGCCTTTGTGCCAGCTGTGCCCTCTGCTTGGAACGCCCTTACCCTAGATCTCTGCAGGGCTCACACCCTCGCTGCCTTCAGATCTCCTTCAGTTCAAACGTCATCTTATCAGAGGCCTTCCCTGACCACCCCACCCTACCCCACCTCATCTCTCCTCTGCCTTCCTGCACTAGCTGCAATGCAAGTTAGTGGGGAAGGGAATTTGACTTTTCTGTTCTCTGCTGTAAACTCAACAGCAATCTCAAACTCCTGGGCTCAAGCGATCCTCCTGCCTCAGCCTCCCGAATAGCTGGGACTACAGGCATGTGCCACCATGCCCGGCTAATTTTTTCTATATATTTTTAGTTGGCCAATTAATTTCTTTCTATTTATAGTAGAGACGGGGTCTCATTCTTGCTCAGGCTGGTTTCAAACTCCTGACCTTGAGCGATCTGCCCGCCTCGGCCTCCCAGAGTGCTAGGATTACAGGCGTGAGCCACCATGCCCGGCGCTCCACAAGTATTTTTAAAATGAATTTTAAGTCTAACACCCAGACCTGCAGGGGACTTTAGTTTACAGAGTGTTTAATCACATGTATCATTTGTTCATTCATTCATTCAACACACACTGTAAGCCTTTGGGAGTCAGACAGCCCCTAAAATCGAGAGCAACAGGGCACCCTCCCCCATGCCTCAGGGAAGAGCTCTGGTAGGGAGCAGGGACCTGGTCCTAAGGACATCTCAGGATGCCACAGATCGCCCCAGGGATGCTCTGAGGTCCCTGCAGCCCTGGCACACATGAGGACCATGGAAAGGAAGGCAGGGTGGTGCTGTGGGCGGCTGAGACTTGACGGCCCCACATTCCCAGGCCTCAAAGAGCCACCTTGTTCTCAGGGCTTTCATGCTGGTGCCCCCGACCCAGCCACCCCCAGCGGCCACGCGCCACTCCCCTCTCAAGGCCGCTATTGACACAGCCCCGACGCCACCAGGCCGGGCAGCGAGGCTGGCGGCTCCCCGCGAAGCGAGTTCCACACATACTTCTGGGTTTCAGTCAGCCAGCTCTGGGCGCTGGGGCAGCTGGCCCCCGCCAGGCCCTGAGAGCGGGAGGGGGTGGCAAGGCCAAAGAGGCCAAGGCCCAAGCTGGGGCAACATTCCAGCAGGGCCCGGACCCTGGTCCAGCCTCCCCCTTCCTGGCAGGAGCAGGACTGAGGCGCGGGAAGATCCTCAGGAAGCTGGTGGGCGGCCAGGTCACGTTCACCCCTCCGGCCTGACCCCTCACAGCTGGGACTGGGGAGGGGGCAACAGGCCAGGGCTGGGGGTCTGAGGGTCCAGAACCCACATGTCTGGCCTCCAAGTGCTCTCTGAATCATTACCCCAGATCTTTCCACATCCCGGGTGGCCCCCCTCACCCTCCCTCCTGACACACTCACCCCAAGGCCAGGCCGCCCTGAAGCCTCTGCAGACCCGCCCTAAACCTTGAGCCTCTAGGGAACAGCGCAGGGAACCAGCGCGGGCTACATGCGGGGCGCCCAGCAGCCTGGCAGGGGCAGAGGCCCCTCACTTCCCACCAGGGCAGAGCCCCTGGATTAGTTCAACTGTCTATAGAGTCTCACGGAATATCTCATGAGGAAATTAACTCATTAACAAACCTACAGATGACTGCCCTAGAGTTCAGTTCCTAAGCTCCCCCAGTGCAGGCCTCCCCAGGGGGCCCAACAGACACTGAGGCTCACCCATCCTGAGGGCCTCTGACCCTACAGCCAGTCCCTGAAATTCCTTACCCAAGGTCGCCCCTGTGTTGCTGGGACCAGAGTTCTCATTTTAACTAGTATCAGTGACAAGCTGCATCAGTATCTACTAACCGCCTGCTACAAGCGGTGGGGGGGTAGGGAGAGTGGCTGGAAGAGCTTCATATGGCTTCAAAACTTGGCTCTTGGAATCACTGACTATGAGGGCACGTAAGCCACCAGGTAAATTACATAACCTCTCTGCACCTCAATCGCCTCTGCTTAGAGAACGGGGACCACACTAGTAGCTGCAACCTTCTTTTTCTTTTTTTGAGACAGGGTCTCACTCTGTCACCAGGGCTGGAGGGCAGTGGTGTCATCACAGCTCACTGCAACCTCAGATTAGTGGGCTCAGCAATCCTCCTGTCTCATCCCCTTGAGTAGCTGGGACTATAAG